>QEPC01015142.1:1000830-1020544 GCA_003113815.1 Sphenodon punctatus | reverse complement strand
CCCCCCCCCCCCCGGACTACTCCCCCAGCTGCAGTCCATTTTAAAAGGGCCTTAGATTGTAAGCCCACTGGGCAGGGAGCTATCTCTGAAAATCTGTGATTTTAAAGCACTGCATATGTCTAGTAGCGCTTACAGAAATGATAAATAGTTAAAATATTTTGTAAAAATATCCTCTCTTTAAGAACAATGCTTTTTAGAGGTTTTTCTAGCCTTACAGGCATACAAGTTTTTACCTTGACAAGGGCAGGGGGGAGGAGGGCACATGCTCCTTCCCACTGCCTGACAGCAGATGGAAAAGAGGAGCCTGGGGAGAACGTGCACCCTCTTTCCAAGCTCCCCTTCCCCCCATCAGCTGTCAGTTGGGTGGATTGGGGGAGAGGGGAACCTGGGAATAGAGCAGGCTCCCCTTCCCCCATTCTCCCGACTGACAGATGATGAGGGGAGCCCAGGGGAGATGCATGTGTGCCCCTCCCCCTCCCAAGTAACAGCTGATTGGGGGAGGGGGACCCAGAGGAGTGGGCATGGGTGTTCCTCTAGACCCGCCTCTCCTGGTCAGCTGTTTGTCAGGGTACGGAGAGGGGCATGCACATGGCTCCTCTGGGCTCCCCTCCCCGCATCAGCCCAGGTTTACCAGAATCGCACCCCATATGGGCCGTGGCTGTGAGCCACAGGCACTAACACCTGTTGCACATGGCTCACAGGGTTGCCCGAGTGTGTCAGAACAAGTATGCCCAGCCATATGGGCTTGCTCAGCCCTGGGCAGCCTTACTCCACGCGATAAGGCTGCTCTGCAGCCCGTTCTCAGGATTTCTCCAAGGACGCACTGTGGTGCAAGCAGATGTTTGTCCTGTCCCAGGGTGAAGCAGCTCCTGGACACACAAACCACTACATCCCATGACTTGTTTGCCCAGGGAGTGGCATGCCTCCCTGGGTGTCTCGTGTGGCTGCACCCAAAGAGAGACAAAGGCCCTTTTTAAGCAAGATACAGCCACTCATGTGCATGCATGCCCATACAGTGGACATGAGTGGGTGCAGCCCAATTGAAAGGAGTGGTGGGTGGGCGGTGGGGAGTGCATGCACACTCCCATGTAATACGCACCCCCACCCATCACTCCACCCATCACTTCAGCGGAAATGCAGAAATGCTGGTTGCTTGGTTGAGGGGGATATATGGGGGATGCAAGGGGGATATATGGGGGACGCCCGTGTGCACCTGCCCCCTGCAAACCCCCTGCAGCGGCATACCCACGGACTGCCTCCGCAGTCGTGGCCCGGTTGAAAAGGGCCAGAGTGTAGACACAGTCTCGGTAGATGCCTATTTCCCTCAGTCTCTGCCTGAAGACTTTCTTATCAACTTACCAAAAAAACACACAATTTCACCTTTTTTTTAAAAAAGGTGCCTGTGCAAGTTCCCTTTCCCCTATGATTTATGTATCTGACTATTCTTACTGATTGTCTGCTTCCAGCAGCATAATAGCATGCACAGAGTCTATACTGCGATGCTGGCAAGGGAACTTGCTCTATGGAATAATTCAATGCCTCATTAAAAAGGGGGAATTAGTCTTTGTTTCAGAGACAGTCTGCCAGCATATTTTTGCCAGTTTACATTCTTGTGATGTACATTGGAGTGTGTGTACAGTTGATCAGCTGGACAACCATTAAAAGCACATAAGGCAAAAATAAATTAACTATTAAATGGTTTCTAGGTATCGTGGAATTGTGTGTGAGAGTGAGGGGGAAGGGGAGAGGAGAGAGACTGCATCTGTCTATGCATATACATCGAAGAAGAGACTGTGTGATTGCTGTGTTGGTCCCAAATGTAAAAGATGGAGACAAAAAAGTTCAGATGATATCTTTTTTTGGACTGATTTCTATTAGTGAAAGCATGCAAGCTTTTGGGCCACACAGGGCCTATTTCTCTTCAGATGCATGGAATTCAATGTTGCATGATAGAAGTAGTTGTGTAAAATAAAACCAAATAAAATAAGGCTAGTGCAGAGGTGGGCAAATGGTGGCTCTGGAGCTGCATGTGACTCTTGGACACCTCTGCTGAGACTCCTGCCAGAAGTGATTGCCTAGGATCTTGTGTCTATCCAGTTCCCTCAGGAACAAGGGAAACTGAGCTGCTACCTTTGACTCCTGGAGCCTCCTCAGGGCCATGGAGCCTGGGGAGCATGTCCTGTGCCTCTATTGCTGCTGCCCCCAAACTACCTAGGAGTCAGAGTTTTGATGTGAAGGGGGGTAGCTGCACTGATCCGTTCCTGATGGACGCAGCGTTTGATGTAATACATCTTATTGCTCTTGGCATTATGAAAATGTTGATATGCAGCTCTTGGGCATGGGAACTTTGCCACCCGTGGGCTAGTGCAACATTATAGATAAGAAATCAAACATTCCAGAAAAGCATCAAGCTTGTGAAAGCTCATCCATAATTCTCCTCTCCTACTTATGCAATAATAAATTATAATCTCAAAGTAGCTTTCTAAATTTTCTTCTGACAATACAGTATGTACCACAGGTTGGAATGCCTCAGAAAGACTTCCGAAATCCAGTGCTGAATGTAAGGGCCACAGACTTGGCTTGGTTATTAAGTCTCTCTGAGACTCCCAAACAAGCCAAGTTTGAGGATAAGAGCACAGGATTGGATATAAGGAGGACTGAGTTCAATACATCTTTTTAAGTCAGTTAACCTCTCTGTGCTGAAGTTTGCTTATGTGGAGAGAGATAATAATGGCTGTTTTCTCTCGGAGGAGAATGGTTTGATTTAACTCATTTGTATTTGCAGAGCATTTTGAGATTCTTCAATGAAAGCAAGCTGCTATAAGTGCCAAAGATTCTTTCCCAGCTCTATATTTATAAGGCCTTTCATTGAAAGGAAGAACAGAAGCTAGCACAGTAAAACATGTTTTGCAAGAGAAGGCAGGCAGAACAATAAAAAAAAGAGAAATCATGTGTGTGGTCTGATGTATTTAACTGCAGAATTGCTATTATTTCTCCTTCTGCAGTTTGGAATGTTGTCAGGTGAATGAGAGAGGGGCCAGATTTATTCTTAAATCAATTATTAAATATATACAAAGCTGACAAGAAGGCATTCCTGAATTATCCCAGTGGCTGTGCTGAGTGAGAGGAGGAGTGGCTAAAAAGATTAGGCCCTTCAGCTTAGAGAGGAGGTGACTAAGGAGGGGATGACGGAAGTTTATGAAATCATCAATGGTGTGAAAAATGTGAATAAAGAACTATTAACCGTTTTTCAGTTGGTTTAAATCACACAAAAGGAAGTACTTTTTTTTAACAACCCACACAATTCAACAGTAGAATTCACTGCTGTGGAATATCGTGAAAGCCAATAGTATAGCTGGGTTCACAAAAGGACTAGATAAATTCATGAGGGAGAGGTCCATGGACGGATATTAGCCCAGGTAGCCAAGGGACGGAACCTCTGGGTGATGAATGCTGGGAGTGAACAACAGGGGATGGATTACTCTCTTTATGTCTTGGTTTGTACACTTTCTCCACAGGAAGTAAGTACTAGCCTCTGTTAGAGACAAGATGCTGAGCTTGATGGAATTACCTGGTCTGGTCTGGTGATTCATATCCTCTTGTGGTTGGCTCTCTTCTGAGAAAATCTTGGAACATATGTTCAGAATCTGCAAATCCCAAAATCTGTGTTAACCTTGGAGAACCTAAGTATCACAGCCATTTCTAATTCCTTCCTTTTGGTCTCATGGTCCCTGCCAGCTCTTCCCCAGTTTCTCAGGACCATGCTGGCAGAGCTTTATCTTCCTGTTTCAAGTGGAATCCCACAGTTCGGTGAGCACTCCCTGCAGGAGTTGGTTCACATCACCTTCGGAACAAGCAGGGTGTGATGTAGCTATTGAATTGAGCTGAGGGTGTGGAGAAAAGTACTTAACATGGTACAGAACTGAGCATCAGATTTCCCAGTGCTGCATGCATACAGTACAGGGCTTTCAAACCAAAAAGGGACAGCGAGGACACATTTCCCTTCCCCATACGTTTGGGATGCAAGAAACAGATGGGGGCAAAATTAAGATGGGACTGGCCTCTGCACCATAAACTCAGGGAGCACCCGCTCCTCAATCTCCCTCCCCCCATTTTAACACTATGGGGTCAAGGGTCACCATCCCACGTTTGCTCGTGGTGGCTCCAGCAACACAGAGAGCTCACTTAGCGCCTGGCAATTCTGTCCCATCGCCTAGCACTTTCCCATTTCCTAAGAGCCTCGCAAAATGTTTAAATTAAGTCAAGTTGCAGCTGCTCTGTCAGGAACTCGCTAAGCGCTGCAGCCATTGAAGCAATTAAAAAAATTGCACAGAAGGTAATTAAAAGCCTTACTGGTTCTCGCTATTAGACTGACATTTTAAATGCCTCTAGATGTTTTATTGTGCCAATAACCTATTTCCCTAGTCTCCCAGAGAAATACAACTGACATCGGTAATTTACCAGAAGACTCTACAGGTACTTAACATGTGCCAGATCGAAATGTATATTAAATTAGCAACAGTATTGCAGGCTTTATTGCATACCTTAACGAAAACAACCCTTATTTGTTAGTGGATATCTCTTGATTATCTGATGCTTTTGTTTTCTCCAGCCAGCTCCATGATATCGGCATTTGTTTGTCAGAAAGGGCTGAATCCTGACTTGTGCTGTGCGACTGCACTAACAGGAAGTCTAGGGAAGAGGGTATCTTTCCCCCAGCATGCCTGTATCTGGAATAAATGGAATATGGGGAATTCTGGAAACTGCAAGTGGGGCTAAAGGAACATGTTAGAAATGGAGTACCCAGGTCCAACACAGGTTCTGAACTATCCCTTAAAGTACAGGACATCTAGCAATGCTAGTGAGGCACATGGTTTGTGCTGCCCACTCCAAAGGGGTAGAGTTCATCCCAACAGAGGGCATGCCCAATAGATCTGGCTGCCTTCCACTAATCCAACAGGGCACAGTCAATTATTTTGGGGAGTGGCCAGGTCCTCAATCGCATGTGATGGTTTCCATTAGGTTTTGAGGCTTAGGTTTTGGGGCTAGAACATGCTGGTCCTTTTTGGACCATTCATAAAAACCAGGCCAGTAATCCAAAGAGAGAGACCATCGAAAAATAAGAAGAACTCATGGGAATGGGGAAAACACAGTGAGCACAGGTCCCCAAATACAGAGTTTTTTCATGATTAGAATTGTCATATGTATTGTTAGCCCATGTTATTTAACCCATTGCAGCTAGCAGAATCTAAATGTCTAGTGGCGACATGGAAGTGTACAATTTGAGATGTTCGAGGAGGCTCAAATGACACCTACTGGGCCTATTCTCACCCAACTAGCATATATTAAAAATAAACAATGGCTTTTCTACACTAGACTTTTAGTGTAGGGTACACCACTTACAAACCACTTATTTCAGAATAGCTCTACTAAGTAAGTGATTTGCAGATCATGCGTTAGGATGCATTTAGTCCACAGGTTCCCAAGGTTTTTCCTACATGCACCCAGTTTGAGGCTTTTAAATAGTTCCCTGACTCCAGACAACAATAAATACATGCCAAGTATAGCAAACACCAGTAGATCAAAGACCATCATCTTCAGATGGTGTGTGACCCCCAGTTTGGGAACCTCTGGTTTAGTCCCAGAATGTAAGCTGATGTATTCAAACAAAAGTTTGAATAGACCCACGAGACAGACCCATGAAAGCATGACGACTTGAGAAGCGGGAGGAAGTAGCAGAGAAGGAACCTTCTCCTAAGTCAAACAGGGGATTTAAAATTGTAGGCTAAGCACCTTAACTACAAGTTCATCAACAAAGATGTGTATTTTTAGGTATTATTTATAGCTCTTCATCTAAATTTAGGAGGAAACTAGTAAGAATTAATTTGAGAATATTTCCAAAATCAAACTTCCATTTTCCATACATTTTCCATGGAAATGATGAAGGTCACTCATCACTATCAGATACAACAGGTGATTTGGCAAAATAATAAATCTCATTCTGTAAAATAGAACAATGTACTGCAGAGAGGTGTCTTTCTGGCTCTTATTTAATCAGGAGAAAACCCTCAGAAGTCATAGGAGTTGCACTGACATAATCATCATCAGAACCTACTCTTTACAAAGTGAAACTCCAGCTTAATATTGGGCAGGTCTAGACTATACTAACTGAGTATATCTATTCTCTCATGTAAGTCCCATGTTGTAGAAATGTGAATCAATGCCAATGCCAGTGAGAAAGCCTTATATTCCAGTAGCCTAAATTTTCTCTTTGCTAACTTATTATTATTATTAACAAACATTTATATAGCGCCAGCAGTGTACCTGGCACTTTACAAAGTAATAAAATAGACACGGTCCCTGCCCCTAGGGCTTACAATCTGAGAGACAGGAGCTGGGGGAGAGACTTAGGAAGGGGAACAGAGGGAGAGACAAGGGGTCTAACATTCATGAAGATGCGAGGTCTCAAGTGCACGTACTTGGCTTGGTTACGATGAGAATGACAGCAGGCAGGTCCATGTTGCAAGGATAAGGGTAAACCGATCGTAGGTATAGGAATAGTGGCTCAGCAGGATAAAGAGTCAGACAGAGCAGAGCGAAAGAGGTGAGTTTTAAGGAGAGATTTGAAGGTATGAAGGGAGGGGGCAAGGCGGATGTGGACAGGGAGGGAGTTCCAGGCATGGGGGGCAGCAAGTGAGAAGGGACGAAGGCGCTTAGGGGAGCAGGGAAGGCGTGGAAGGGTGAGAGAAGGGACAGAGGAGGAGCGAAGTGCACGGGCTGGAGTATGGAGGGCGATAAGTGCAGAGAGGTAGGGGGGAGCAAGGTTGTGAAGAGCTTTATAGGTGAAGACTAGGAGCTTGTGCAGGATTCGTTCAGGAAGGGGAAGCCAGTGAAGCGAAGAGAGGAGGGGCTGCACATGGTCGAAGCGACTGGCGAGGTAGATGACCCTGGCAGCAGAGTTTTGGACAGAGATGAGGGGAGAAAGGTGAGACCGGGGAAGGCCAGTGAGAAGGAGGTTACAGTAATCGAGGCGAGAGATGACCAGAGCATGAACAAGAGTTTTGGCAGACGAGACAGAGAGAAAAGGGCGAATCTTAGCAATGTTATGGAGGGAGAAGCGACAGGATTTAGCAACAGAGTCAATGTAGGGTTTAAAAGAAAGGGGTGAGTCAAAGATGAAGCCTAGGCTACGGGCTTGGGGGACAGGCAGGATGGTGACTCCATCAATAGTTATTGACAGTGAGGAAGGAGAGGAAGGATGAGGGGGGAAGATAAGGAGTTCAGTTTTAGCCATGTTGAGTTTGAGTTGACGTTGAGACATCCAGGTAGAGATGTCAGAGAGACAGTTGATGAGACGAGCTTGAACAGAGGGAGAGAGAGAGGGAGTAGAGAGATAGAGTTGAGTGTCATCAGCATAGAGGTGGTATTGGAAGCCATGGGAGGCAATGAGTTTGCCTAAGGATGAGGTATAGATCGAGAAGAGGAGAGGGCCAAGAACAGAGCCTTGAGGAACACCAACTGAGAGGGGGAAGGAGGAGGAGGCGGAGTTGGAGAGAGACACATTAAAGGAGCGGTCAGAGAGGTAGGAGGAGAACCAGTTATGGACAGAGCCACAAAAGCCAAGGGAGTGAAGGGAATCCAGCAAGAGTGAGTGGTCAACAGTATCGAAGGCAGCAGAGAGATCAAGGAGGACAAGAATGGAATAGAGACGTTTAGATTTAGCCACCAGAAGATCGTTGGTGATCTTAGCGAGAGCAGTTTCAGTAGAATGAAGGGGGCGGAAGCCAGATTGGAGGGGGTCAAGGGAGGAGTTGGAGGATAGGAAGTCAAGGCAGCGGGAGTAGACAACACGTTCAAGCAGCTTGGAAGCAAAAGGAAGGAGTGAGACAGGACGATAGCTAGAAGGGTCAGAGGGGTCAAGAGTGGACTTTTTGAGAATAGGAGAGACTGTGGCATGTTTGAAGGCAGAAGGGAAAGAGCCAGTAGAGAGGGAGAGGTTGATGATGTGCAGGAAGGAAGGGGCGACAGTGGGAGTAATGGAGGTGAGGAGGCGGGAAGGAATGGGATCAAGGGGGCAAGTGGAAGGGTTGGAGGAGGAGAGCAGAGAGGAGATTTCCTTAAGGGAGGCAGGGGAGAAGGAGGACATGAGAGAAGGAGGGGGAGGAGGGAGAGGGGTGGGAGTGGGAAGAGAGGAGTGGGAAGCGATGTCGAGGCGGATCTTGTCTATCTTGGAGGTGAAGAAGGAGGCAAGATCCTGAGCAGAAAGGGAAGAAGGAGGGGGAGGACAGGGAGGCTTGAGGAGGGAGTCAAAGGTAGAGAACAGGCGGCGAGGGTCCCGAGAACAGGACTCAATGCGGGAGGCATAGTAGTGTTGTCTAGCAAGGGAGATAGCAGAAGTAAGGGTGGAGAGACAGAATTTGAAGTGAAGGAAGTCAGCGTGAGAATGGGATTTGCGCCAGAGTCGTTCAGCAGCACGAGTGCAAGAACGGAGGTGGCGGATACTAGGGGTGAGCCAAGGACGGGGGTTGTGGGAGAAGGCAGGGTGGGAAGAGAGAGGGGCATGGGAGTCAAGTGTGGTGACTCCCATGCCTGGGAGTAACGCCTGGTTATAATTTCTGTTGCTGTCACTGACCTATTTGCCTGCTGAGAATCAGGCCCATTATGTTTAGAGTGTATCTATTTATCAGAGTGACTTAAACTAGAATTCATTCCTTTTTCATGACTGAAAAAGATAGGGAACTCATGCACAAAAATAATTATATCTGGTGCTATTTAACATGCTAGTAACAGCAAAATAATAGGTTAAAAAAACACATGGCCATGTTGCAACAAACCCCAGCATTTATTGTACGTTGCATGAGTCGTTCTCTGTATCTGTTGTTAATATAAAGGTTGTCTTCTTAACAGTATACGTTGATACATGAAAAGCCCATTGGACCAAACGTACACAGAAAAATGTCACTTGCCAGGAACAAAGAGTGCAGAAAACTTTAACTAGTAACAACAAAAGTTTCAGGCGACCTCAGGCGAAAAACAGAAGACAGTAAATAAAGGGAAATATGATAAAGCCACACAGGGATAAATAAACATGGGCGTATTTTTTAGTGGTATATAACCCCAATGGGTGCAGCCTGAGTAAGCATTTTTGTTTGTTGACCATTGAATTTAAATCTTCGTGCAGGTAGGCTAACACATATTGAAACATATCTTAGCTTTCAACATTAACCATATGCCATGCTCAAGACTAGCTAAATACATTTGCCTGTCCACATGAGGAGTTTAATGTGCTCTAACTTCACTTGCACTCTCTAGGCCACGACTGGGCAAAGTTTCCTAATCCCAAGAGCCACATCCATTTACCACAATGTGACCAAACTGCTGCATGTGGCTCTAGACTTCAGCCACAGCTTACCTACTTCTGCTCTAGACAGACCCTTGTCCTTCTCTGCTTCAGTTTCCTTTCTCAAGGAAGGGATGGGTTGCTTCCCCCTGGTTATCCTCATCAGCACTGTGGACAGCTCCCAGTGAGAGCTTGCATGGCCAGCACTCCTACCATGGTCATAGCCAGAAACAGATTGGCTGGAGTACTGAGTTTGTTGGTCTTACAGTTCTAAAAGGAAACAAAAGGATTAAAGAATAATGGGGAAAGCTAACCTTAAAGGGTAGGGATGGGAATTTTAGATTTGGAGAGAACCGACTCTACCCTAAAACAGCTGATTTGGATTTTTTTCCATTTCAACCAATTTTGATCTTTAACAATGGTTTTTGATTCCGATTTTTTGCATTGCAGTTTGTTCCCATTGACTTCAATGGAAAAAATGCAATGCAAAAAATCTGAATCCAAATTGAGACACGGAATTCCTTAAGCACCAAATCTGAAATTGTTTATAGCTGAATCTCCCCTTCCAGTGTTATGAATGGACACAGATTTTGCAATTTCCCAGTCTCTTATCCCACTACCACTCCTCACAGACACTTAATTTATTTATTTATTTCGTTAAATTTATTGGCCTCCCCCTCATGCCTATGGCATCTTGGGGCATCTTACAATATCATAAAAACACAACAACAATAAAATCAACAACAATAAAAAACACCAAACCCACAATAATTTATAAAACTTCACTAAAACCCACTAAATCCCATAACCCACCCCCCTCCCCTCCGAAGGCCTGGGCAAACTTGTTGAAAGGCCAACAGGTCTGGAGCCAGGCAAGCCTCCTCTGGGAGGGAGTTCCATAAACACGGCCTGGTCACCGAGAATGCCCTCTCCATTGTGGCCCCCCGTTTTACATGGGGGATCTCCAGAAAGGCGCCCCCGGTGGACCAAAAGGATCGCTCTGAGGCACAGAGGGCGAGGCGGTCCCTGAGATATGAGGGGCCCAGACCATGCAGGGCTTTATACATCAATACTAACACCTTGAATCTGGCTCTGTATGTGCATGATTTGGTTAGAAATCTTTCTGTACCCTTGTCTCAGGGTACAGAAAGGTGTGGATCTTCTAGGGGTGTGCACCAGACCCCCATGCCATTTTCATTTTTTGTTTTTGTTATTCAAAAATGTCTTTTTCTTTATCATTATTCATTATCAATATTGTTATCAGTACCATTTAAATGAAGATTTTATTTTTGGTATCAGTATCGATATTGATTCCTGTGCACAACTAATATCTAGCTAAATCTAAGGGAGACAGGGGAAGGGAAAAGGAAAACTATTATCTAATCAATTATCTATATAACTATTCTATTCTAATTATTATTATTATTATTATTATTATTAGCCTATAGCGCCAGCAATGTACCTGGCGCTTTACAAAGAATAAGATAGACATGGTCCCTACCCGATAGCTTACAATCTAAAAACCGGGGAGGGGAGACAGGGAAAGGGGAACAGAGGGAGAGACAAGGCATGCAACATTCATGAGGATGCGAGAGCCCAGGTACACGTTCTTGGCTTGATTACAGTAAATTAGGAGTTTGCAGATAACAGGTGGGGGATAATCCTGGGTGGGGGTGGTTAGCAAGAGTTAGGGATGGGTGGAGCGGAAGTGGTGGGTTTTGAGGAGGGACTTGAAGGTGTGGAAGGTGGGGGTCAGGCAGATGAGGGCCGGGAGGGAGTTCGAGGCGTGCGGGGAAGCAAGGGAGAAAGGACGAAGGTGGTTGGGGGAGCAGGGGAGGCAATGGAAGAGGACCGAAGTGCTCGAGCAGGGGTTTGGAGGGAGATCAGGGCAGAGAGGTAGAGGGAGCGAGGTTGTGATGGGCTTTGTAGGTGAAGATGATTAGATTAATCTAATCTAATCTATACGTCTATAATATATATCTATATCTAATCTATACTACCTATCTATACATAATGTACAGGGGGGAGAAGTGCAGGGAAAGGGAGAAAGTAAAATGTAGGGTATGAGAAAGGAAAGGTATTGTAATACAATGAGGGTTAGGGAGGATTTTTTGTGTGCAAGCACCACAGTTCTTTAAATACATCAAGACAAGGAGAGCTCTCACAGAATGGAGAGAAAAATCCTGCCCCTCCCATTATAAAGGGTTGCAGTGCCCTCCTCCAGAGCCCTCCTGATTGGTTGTGGGAGGCAGCAGGCATTGAGCAATCACAGAGTGCCATGAGACTGCTGGGGCCTGCTTGCGCTGCTCATTGGCCAGCGATACATCCATCAGATACCGCTGAGCTGCTCGCCCCTCCCAACACAAGCACAGTTCAAGAGTTCAACCCTGGTTAGGGCTCCGAGATGTCTGCTCTCTCCTCCCCTCTCCACATTTCCCCTCCCAACACAACTGCCACAGCACTAATAATAATGACAATGATAACCACATTGTTGTTTTTGTTTTTGTTATTGGTATCGTTATTCTTGGTTGTCATTTGTTATCATTATCGTTATTCTCAGTTGTTGTTTTTGTTATTGCAATAACAAAAATGAAAGCGAAAATTTTCATTATTGTTATTGTAATGACGAAAATAACATGCACACCCCTAAAACCTTCTAAAATTCCTAGTCTTGAAGTCTGCAATCAAGCCATTTCACAAGGCTTCTGTCTCAGGACAAGGTCTCACATATTATCCTTTCGATAATATCTTTTTGTTTCCCTCTGAGTAAACTATCCTATCTTCCTCCTTCCACATATTCCATGGGTGAATCCTCCACCATGAAGGCAAACGGGAATTTGGGGACTTTAACAGGTGGAAGATTGAGCCCCATGTTCTGTCTGACAGCAGCCTTCTGCTGAGTTTATTCATCCCCTTCTTGATCAACCAAACTATGTAAACTAGGAAGGGGAGTGGGTTACTTCAGCCCAGCTGTGTTCTTCTAGCTGTTTTTAAACTTCCACGAACTAGTAATAGGCTGAACCTGTGGATGTAATAATCAGAGGAGTTTGGGGTAAGATTGTTCTCAAAAATACCAATACGAGAGGCAGAGAATACGTCACAGAATTCATGAGAGAGAAGAGAGAAGCAGAGAATACGTCACAGAATTCATGAGAGAGAAGAGAGAATGTCTGCAATTGCAATATAGTAGCAAAGAGAGGGATGCCCACATGTGCACATGCACCAGTATGACCACAACATAATTTTAGCCAATTTCTGAAACCTTCATGTTCTGTCCAGAACCATGAATCTAGAGCATGTCTGTCAGTTCAGTTTTAATTCACTACTCTCATATTATCTAGAGTTCTATTAATTCATTCAATAACAGTTTCCATTTTTCTCCTCATTAATGTGTAGGCAGGTATTTTTAAGACAAGAGGATGCACAGAATTTAAGTTTCTTTTCTGAGGGTGCTTTTATATGAGATGACACTGAGTGCCACCCTGCTTCAATCCTGCCTGGAGTGCAGGCCCTCGCTCTGGGCAGGATTTGGCCAGGCCACCAAACCAACATGACGGGGGGCCAGGGCGGGCTGAGGGCAGGGTGACATGAGTACGTGTCCGCATGGCTCCACCCCTGCGCTACCGGAGCAGCCTGCCCCCCTTCTTGATGGGCAGCCATGTGGCCTATGAGGCCACTGCCCGTAACTGCCATGGACCAGGCTGGGGTAAGTGCAAGTGAGCCAGCAGACATTATGGCCCACTTTACCCCCGTCCAAAAACCCTTGCACAGGCCATGGCAGCGCCTAGCCCAGGCGTTCCTTGGGGATGGTTCCAAGGAACAGCCCGGACTAATGAACCCAGGCCCTATCCTTATCATAGCCTAGTGGATTTCAACCATTTTAACTGAAATAAATAAACTTATTACTGAATACCTGCATCCGTTAGTCCATTATTCATAGGAAGACTCTTATTTGTAGTTGTCTGTGTCTTTGTGTCTTGATTAGATTGTAAGCTCCATGGAGCAGGGACTGTCTTTATGTTGTGTGTAGCTGTACAGCACCAGTGCATACGACTAGTAGCGCTATAGAAATAATAATAAGTAGTAGTAGTAGCTATGCGCCGCCAAGGCCCATGCAAACCCGGAGTCCAGCCTGGGCCAACATCTGGCAGCCAGTTTTAGGCATGACATTGATTTCCACACTTGGAAAAGTGTTGAAATCTGTGGTGCCGTCATGTCTGAAAACACCCTGAAATTGCTTTTGTGCCACTCGCTTTACTGAATCTTTCTCTGTGTGTTTGTTGTTTAGTCTATGGAGGCCCTGCCCTTCTGTTGCACACATATGGTCTTGCAGATGAAAAAGAGCTGTAATTATCACTCTAGCATCCAGTGCCTTTAAGAACAATATCCTATTCTATGTAGCTCCATTAAGAGCAGTCTCTCCATAGTATTGCCCAACAATTAAATTATTCATTTTGTAATTTTGGTATACGAAGTATATTATACAACATTGGGTCCCATTATAGACCTCTAAGGAACCCATGATAATCCACCTCGACAAACTACAGTCCTGCTAGTTTCCTCCTTTCCATCCAGTCTTCATGGCACTGATCTGCTCAGAAGGTGGGAAAGCTTGGCGTAAGTTTCTTCTCCTCCATGAGCACATTCATATGCAGTATTTGGCAATCTCAATCCCTTCCAAGACCTGTCTCCCACCTGCAGTATGGATCAATTCTTTAGCCCTTTCTACCAAGAACTATGTTTAAGCACACTTCTGGATTAACAAGGTTTGATGATGGTATAGACAGGACCTCTGTTTCCCAATTTTCTTTTGTGAGGGACCAGTGATTTCCTTTTATCTCCCATTTTGTTGACTCGGTAAGAGTTCTAACAAACTTGACAGGTACAATTTACCCTAGCAGAAGCTAGACTGGTTTCCCCTCATCAGCTGATACTTAGCAAGGCGATTTACTCTGTGTTTAACTCTTTCACTGATAGCTTTCCTGGTTACATTTTTGGGCTGTCATCTTTTCATTTGCAACCTAATGAAATCAGTAAAACTTTAGAGGTGTAAATGATGGCATGTTCAGTAGCACAGAAAGAGTGTCCTACCTTAGCAACAGTTGCAGGATGAATGATCTTCTATTTCCTCAGTTATAAGTTAAACCTAATGGGGCTGCACTAGATCAGGGTTGGGGAACCTCCGGTCCACTGTCTATGGGCACCTCAGACCCTGGAGGTTTGCCTCCAAACCCATTAACTGTGGCCTGCTTTCTGCACTCTGCCAGTTTATACTTTGAGGGATTGCTCTGAGCTAGGTTTGCAATAGTCCAAGTCCCAAAATCTGGACAACAGAATGTGCAAAATTAGGTATAGCTAATTTGATTATTTGGGTATATCCTATTTGCATAATTTCTCACCAGCCAAAGCATGTACAACCCTGCTAGCAGCTGGGCAAGAGCCTAGAATCTAAATGATTCTCACTTTTCCAGGCAATATGGCACCCCTGACAAGTAAAGGTCATGGGGCTAATAATATAATAACAAACAGCCTGCAAAGGCAAAACCTCTTATAAAAACAAACAGAACAAATTTATTTTAATTGCATACAAAATGCACGCAAAAAAGATATGCACGCAAGACGTTCCACAGGTTTATCAACAGAAAAGTGTATCAGCAGCAGCTAAAAAGGCTCCACGTATAGATAATAAGAAGTCCTCAGAAAGGACAGAACAGGATTTTTTGGAAGACTTTTCTAAGGACTTCTTCTTATACATGGAATTACCCTCTGATCTTGACAGCCAGACACTCGATGACCTTGTTGCTATTTGGAATATCTTGCTGACTGAGGCCATTGACCAGACAGCTCCTAAGTATCCGCTCCCTAGGCATCGGCACTGTAGGTTTCGTTGGCTCACTGAGGATCTGCAGTTGCTGAAGCAAGAAGGGCAGCAGTTAAAGTGATGGTGGCGCTGTTCTTGTGCTAATTGCAAGATAGATTGCAACATAGAGCCAGTTTGTGATCCTATGCCATGGCTGTGCAGGCAGCAAAGAAGGGGTTCTTTGCTGCCCTCATAGCATCAGTGAAGTTTCATCCAGCAGAGCTTTTCCGGGTGGTGAGGGGGCTGGTCAGTCTGGCCTCCCTCCACCTGGAACTGGAATTTTCCAGTGCCTGCTGTGACATGTTTGTCGATTACTTCGCTGATAAAAATCGCTTGCATTCACCATGACTTCGATGCTGCACTTATTATACTAGGAGAACCAGAGGTTATGGAAGCCCCACCGTGTCCTACTTTGTGGGATCAGTTTCAGTGGGTCTCATCCGCTTTTGCAGAGGATGTTCTTGGGATGGTCAGAGCCACCTCTTGTGAACTGGACCTGTGCCTGTCCTGGCTGGTTAAGGCCAGCCAGGAGACGCTGGGGTCATTGCTGGTGGGGGTGGTCAATGCCTCCCTTTGGGAGGGCAGGGTGCCGAGCTGCCTTAAAGAGGCGGTGTTCCGATCCCTGCTCAAAAAACTATCTCTGGACGTGGACTCCCTCGTCAGTTATTGGCCTGTCTCTAACCTTCCCTTTTAAAGAAGGTTATTGAACAGGTAGTGGGCGGTTTGGCAGTTGCAGGAACATCTGGACCAACTCAGTTTTCTATATCCCTCACAGTCCGGCTTTCATCCGGGGTATGGCACTGAGGCTGCACTTGTGACTTTGGTGGATGACCTTTGCCCTGAATTAGATCAGGGTCGCTTGATCCTTCTGATTTGATTAGATCTGTCAGCTGCTTTTGACACTGTTGAACATGAGATGTTGGTGACTCACCTGCGGGACCGTGCTGAAGTGGGCGGGACTGTTCTTGAATGGTTCCGCTTGTTCCTGGTTATAAGAACTTAGCGAGTGGTGCTCAGGAACCATTTTTCATCTCCCCAGGACCTCTCATGTGGAGTCCCGCAGGGTTCCATTCTGTCCCCCTCTCCTGTTCAACGTGTATATGCAGTCACTGGGCGACGTTGTGAGGAGCTCTGGAGTTCGTTGTCATCAATATGCTATCAACTCTCTCTTTTTTTCATCTGACCCAGACCCTGCAGTCTCAGTGCTTACATGATCTCTGGCGCCTGTGGGGGACTGGATAAGAACAAGATGACGGAAGTTGAATCCCGACAAGATGGAGTTGATGCTATTATTATTATTATTATTAATAACAAACATTTATATAGCGCCAGCAGTGATCTGGCACTTTACAAAGTAATAAAATAGACACGGTCCCTACCCCTAGGGCTTACAATCTGAGAGACAGGAGCTGGGAGAGAGACTTAGGAAGGGGAACAGAGGGAGAGACAAGGGGTCTAACATTCATGAAGATGCGAGGTCTCAAGTGCACGTACTTGGCTTGGTTACGATGAGAATGACAGCAGGCAGGTCCATGTTGCAAGGATAAGGGTAAACCGATCGTAGGTATAGGAATAGTGGCTCAGCAGGATAAAGAGTCAGACAGAGCAGAGCGAAAGAGGTGAGTTTTAAGGAGAGATTTGAAGGTATGAAGGGAGGGGGCAAGGCGGATGTGGACAGGGAGGGAGTTCCAGGCATGGGGGGCAGCAAGTGAGAAGGGACGAAGGCGCTTAGGGGAGCAGGGAAGGCATGGAAGGGAGTGGGGAATGCTAGTGGGGAAGGCAGTGGGTGTGGCATCCCCCATCATTGATGGCGTTTTCTCCCCACTGGTTCCCCAGGTTCGGAGTCTGGGAGTACTCCTTGATGGGCAGTTTTGTCTAGATGCTCAGGTTGGAGCTGTGGCGAGGAGCACATTCCGCCAACTACACCTGGTGTGACTCCAACTTGGCCACTATCATCCATGCTTTCATCACCTCAAGACTGGACTATTGTAACGCGCTCTATGTGGGGCTGCCCAAGGTGATGGTTTGGAGACTGAAGCTTGTGCAGAATGTGGCGGCTCGTCTCCTTATGGGAACGGGCCACCAGGAGCATATTACACCAGTGCTCCGTGCTCTGCACTGTCTGCCTATAGTCTTCCAGGCCTGATTCAAGGTGCTGGGTCTTACCTATAAAGCCGTTTATGGCTTGGGCCCCATATATCTGCGGCATCACCTCCCTCCCTGTGCTGTGAATCGGCCCCTGCGGTCAACTGGAAGCACCCTTCTTGAAGTCCCCCGAGTATTCCAGGGAGGTGATTATGAAGGGGATGTTCTCAGTGGCTGTACCGAGGTTGTGGAACTGTCTCCCAGCAGAGGCCCTGGTGACCCCGGATCTCTTCTCTTTTTGATGTTAATCCAAGACCTGGCTGTTCCACCAGGCCTTTGGCGAGGGAGATGGGTGAGGGTGGCGTTTTATTTTTATGGGGGGTGGTACGGGTGGAGTATTTTTTCCCCTCCTTCCTCTTTTCCCGGGGTGGATGTCCCCCCCCCTTTTTTCCCTCTTCTCTCTTTTTAGATGTTTTATGTTTGTTTGTGTATTTGATGTGTATTTTTATATTTTTATATATTGCAAGCCGCCTCGAGCTGCCTTTGGCAGGAGGTGCAGGATATCAAATGTTTGAATAAAATAAAATAAAATAACTGCAATCCTGTCTGGTCATGCTTAAGGTCATGGGGAATGGCAATATAATATAATATAATATAAAATAATATAAATTTTGCTATGTTTTAATTCAATTTTCATGTATTAATAACTTAGCAAAGACCTGATCAACCCTTCTGTCCAGCCTTACATCTAGTTACTTTGGGAGACACCTTCTGGAAAGCATTATACTCCTACTACTTTGCTGCAACTCGTATAATAAACAGCACTCTAACTAATTCTTAGTTCTGCCACAGGGAACAATAAAACTTCCTGCGGGCTCCGTTGATTTATATGGTATTGGCTTAGCGATACAATCCAGCCCACTACTTGATTTTTTTCCCCATTGGTCCTGCCCATTGGGATGAATACTTTACAGATTTTTTTAATAGAGAAACTCCCTGTCTGCTTTAATTGTTTGTGTATCAGCATTTTTGACAGTTTTAAATTGCTTTGGTGTTTATTCTTCATTTACCCAGACAGAATTGCATTTGCTATTGATGCATTCTGTACCAATGGAGTTCTTCTTGATCTGTTCTTGGATCTGTAAATATAGGGTTTGCAACTGCCTAAAGAAGAGCTCTTGAAGCTCTGTGAAGCTCTATGAAGCTTGGAAACTTGCATATAGTGACCAGCAGAAGTTGGTCCCATAAAAGGTATCACCTTAACTGCTTCCCTCTATCCCAAAACTAGACATCAGTTACCCAGACTACATAAGCAGCCCTAAAAATTAGGGCTATCTATAAGATACTTACTCCAGAGAAGTCCCATTTAAGCCTACAGATATTTCTCTGGAATAAGGATTTTGTGGATTGTGGCCGAAAGCATTAATTGATTAATTGGTCAGATTAATGCATTAATCTCAGACTTAAAAAGAGACTAAAATTTTCAAGAATTTAATTAAAAGTTTAAATGTACATTCTTTAAAAAAGAATAGATATTAAATATTTTAAAAATAAAATGTAAATAATATATGCAAATATATATTTATTTTAATAAACATATAATACATGTAAATATATATTTTAAAATGAAAACGTAAGTGCCATACTGGGTCAGCCCAGTGGTTCATGTATCCTAGCATCCTGTCTCCGACAATGGTCACCTTTAGGACCTTTACTGAAGTGCACAGTAGATCATAATGGAGTGATTCATTTCTTGCTATCCACTTCTAGTTCCTGAATACATTCAATAATTTAGCAGCAACCAATGGTGCAGCCACACGAGTTGCAGGAGCCCAATTCCCGTTTGGCCCCATGACAGGCAAGTGCAGCCGCCACACTGCAGGGCCAGTGTGGGGAGCTGGGCAGACGAGCGCCCCAGTTCCTGTCATGGCTAGGGTAGGTCGAGGCACTGGGCACACAAGCAGGTGCCTGGCCCTGCCCCACCTCCCTCCCCTTCTGCCCTGGCTGTGACATGACAGCGTGTGATGGGAAACAACACCCACTGCTCAAAGCCCTGCCACAGAGCTTGCCCCCACGGCAGGGCAGACAGGAAACCGGCATTTGGGCAGCCACACCTGCGGCAGCTTTACCAATATTGGAGAAGGCTGACACATGACACATCCTTGGACTTTTCCTGAGGACACAGCGCAGAGCAGCCAGCTGCTTGCCCCATCCCGAGCAGCCAGCACATGATAGTGGCAGCCAGTCACACAATGCACTGCGTCACATGGCCTGGCTGCCCAGATGGGTTAAGGCTACCCAAGGCATGGTAGCCTTCCCAGAGTGTCTCATGTGGCTGCACCCCAATAAAAACGAATGAATATCATTGTGTAAATCTGTTTTGAGCTTCTGTAGTATTTTAATACTTAGCTGACTAACTGACCAATCAG
>QEPC01015142.1:967071-992376 GCA_003113815.1 Sphenodon punctatus | reverse complement strand
GCCCCTCCCACTTTCCCCGCCGGGATCCCCCCAGCACGTCTGTTGTGCCGTTACGGGGTGACCCCGGCGGGGAACGAAGCTGGTGGTTCTGGTACGGGGCCAAAGGGCCCCGTATTGTCTGAAATCACCCAGTGTCATGAATGCAGTCATTCTGAATCCATTTCGATGAAGCAGGTAATACCTCCTATTCGCATCCTGCATCATTTTGGATTCTGGTATTCGTTTGGGTTATTTGGTTCCAGTAACTTTTATTTCGCTTTATATTTTTTCATTTTGTTTCTTCAGCCCATTATCCACTTTGCTCGGTACTATTGAGGGCTACCATACTGTTGCACAATGACTTCTTTGCACTAATAGTAATAGCACGGGGGTAGACAAAGTTCTCAACCCCAATGGGAGGGAGCCACATGAACACATATCCCAGGCAGCCACTTCTGGTGAGAGTCAGAGGGTAGAGCTGTACGTGGTTCCCGAGCTGCCATTTCCCCACTTCTGCAATAGCACAACAGAACTATTGTACAAGAGGATAAAGCACAATAGCGCTAAATAGTACCAAATGAAGTGAATGAAGGACCAAAACTAGGGTTACTGCCTCCCTCTGGGATTTCACCAAGAGGGAGTGGGACCATGTCATCAGAGGTTGGACAAAGTGTTGTCACACCCCTTCCTGACATACCCCATCAGGATGCTCTGTAACCATGTGTGGGGCAAGGGGATGGGAAAGTCTGAATGGCCCATCCCCTCCCCTGTCTGATGTGCCTGTCCTCATAAACCTTGATTGCTCTGGGGTATTCAGGGTGTCCCTGGCTGACCTAGAAAACTGGAGTTTCCCCAAAGCCCAGAGAGTTCAGGTCAAAACCCAGAATCTTCAGACAAAACCCGGAGAAGTGACAACGCCAACAAACACCAAAATACTGGGAAAATGAAGGAAACAAAACAAGAAAACAAAGTTAACAAAGGAACCAAAGATACCAAAACAAAACAAAACACTTGAATTAATGAATAGGTGACTATCACTTGGCTAATGAAGATTTATTTGGTTATTCCTTCAAATATCCAAATATCTTCACAAATGCATCTTGTTTTTGTTTTATTTTTTTGTTTCAGCCCTATAGTCATGGCTTTCTACACCATGCTGTGAATTAGGAAAAATTCCATGGATTATTTTTAAAAGGTCAAAATCTACAAGCTCAGGAGCAAGCATTTAAAAAAAAAAAATGTCAGTGAAGTCTCCAACTCCACCCCCCTCCTCCCCCAAATGCTACATTGGCTTAAAATAATAAAATAAAAAGAATAAATTTGGCAGTCTTGCTATTGGGTTTCTGAGGCTGCAATCCCCAAATCCTTTACTCTCGAGTAGTCCCATTGAAGCTCTACTTACTCCAGAGTAGTTCCATTTTCAAGTCTTTCCCTTCAGCCATCATGTGGGGGTGCCAGATGTGGGCGGTGGAAAACACCCCCCAGTCTAGGTGTGTAAAAGACACCCCAGACACCATATTTAAAACCTCCTGGAGGTGAAAGTAGGGATGAAACAAGAACCCAATTGATTCTCATGAGAATCCCACAAGAATGGAGAAACGTTACTGAGATTTCAACAAGATCTCTGTAACATTTCAAGATCTCATGAGATTCTCATATAAATATAAAATGCTCTGCCCATGCGCAAATGACTGCCACAGCCATTCTGGGCATACATAACCCTGTACTAAGCTGGCATGGTTTCCTGTTCAGAACCAGCTGCTCTTTTCCAAAATGGTGCCAACGTAGCCTACGCCATCTTGGAAAAGGGCTGCACATGCACAGAATGTCTGCGATCACCATTTTCTACATGCACAAATCCATTTTTAATTTTTTCAAGAATCTCATGAGAACAGGTCAGGAATCGGCTGATTCTTGACTCGTTCTCAGAAATTTTTTTGAGAACTCGGTTCTCGAGGAGATTTCCTAGAACTGCAAGATTGAGTTTCAGCCCTAGGTGAAAGGTTTCCCTGAGGGAACTGGAGATCCCTCAGGCTGTGCAAAAGATAGCATTTTTCATGTAGAAAGATATAAACTTACAAGACGGGAAATATATTTTTTCCACTAAAAGTTTGATAAGGAAATAAAATCTTAGGCCTAATGGTTCTAAGACAGATTTGCCAATGGTATAACTACACTGGCTTCATTAGATGAGTGACATTTGACCACTAGCACTATGTGGCAGGCAGATATTTCAACATGCTGCAGAGCAAAGCAATAGAGCGCTGATTTGGCCTACTCTCTTGCCTATGCAAGAGCGTATGGACTCCCCCCTACATTTCTGGACAAACTACCTGAACCTTGAGGTCAAGGAGCATGTGGATGCTGCTTGCTCAGCTGTTCCATGATCCTATGTCACTTTTTCAAGTTTTTTCCCTTCATCCATCAAAGGTAGCAATGCAACCTTAAAAATGTGGATGCTTAAATTATAGGAAGTAACACAGCTTCTGAAGCTGGATTTTGGAGAAGAAACACCATTTATTGCAAACAGTGCAGTAACAGCAACCCAAAAAGAGGGAGAACATCTCCAGTCCCTGAGCCTAATCATCGCATGCTAGTGCATGACCAAGTTAAATTAAATGCTTTGCATTATGTCTAAGTTAAATCAAATATCAACTCTCTCTCTCTCTCACACTCACACACACACTTCCCCAAGCTCACTTTCCACAGGCCCTGCTCTCCACTGTTTCTACTGGGTCTCCCTCATCCCTGCATATGAAAATGCTGCAACAGCATTCTCCGAGCTGCTGGGAAGAAAGGTATGCACTATCCCTGCACACCAAATTTAGGGAGGAATTGATCCATTCTGTCCTCCCTCTTATCCTCTGCTTTGATTCCCACAATGAGACTTGCAGTAAAACTGTGAGAGGTGCCAACACTACCTGTGAGTAACAGGGTTCTCTTGCAGGGTTTCAGACACAAAGTATTCCTGGCTACATTGGGGCCATAGGATAGAAAACTCAGAACAATCTGCAGGATGGGTTATGACCAGAAGATGCATCCTGCTATGGTTTGTGATGCTTTAAAAATATTATTAATAAAATAAAATAAAATCAAATAAAATAAAATAATAATAATAAGAAGAAGAATTTAAAAATATTTATTGGGTGACCAAGAGTCAGTACAATTTTGCTATCTTTTTAAAATGTGTTTTCTTTTTAAGATGACCCTTTGATATTTCTCTCTCTTTTTCTATCACAAGACCTGGTCATTCCTGAAGTTCAGCTTGGAATAGCCTTGGATTTTTTGGTTGCTCAACAAGCTATATACGGAATCAGCACTATATTTATCTCTACAAACATGTACTCTTCCTTAGCCACTTCGCAGTTCTCAATCTAGTCAATGTCAGGGTACTTAATATGACCCATTCTTCATAGAGAATAGTAGTCCCATTTGCGGCCGTGAGATGGATGGTGCTGCGTGCCATCAATCCCAAAGGCTTTGACGCAGGCCGTGGACCTCAACCAAGAGATTCCTTTCTGGACTATCAATCTCACCACTCTGTGCTCTCTCCAGGTCTTAAATCAGGCTGCTTGATGTCTTTCCAGTTTTTGTATTCCTGCATCAGCACTCTGCCTAAACATGGCCATCGCTCACCACCTCTCTTGCAGCAATGGCTACAAAACATAGAACTTCCTGCATGACTACAGCACTATTCATTATTATTACTTTTATTTTCTTCATCTGTATTAGAATAGCAATAAGAGCATTATAGGTTATTTTTTTAAAAAAATAAACAAAAAACCCTGCGATCCTGTTGTAAAGAGGGTACAGCAAAACAAGCTATATGAGGCTCAAGGGCAAAGCTCCCATGGAAAGAGGGGACTCAGATAAGTCCAGGCCCTTTTGCAAGCAGCCTCAGTGCTGATAGGAAATTTCCTAGCAGTGCTCAGACCGCTTGCCAAAGGCCCTGTCAAGAAGGAAATGCTCAGAGTGGGCAAGGCTGGAGTGCTTACCCCGCCGACTCTTAAAGCTTCCTTCCTGATGGGTTTGCTGCCATTCCCAGGGGCATTTGCTAAGAGCCAGGGTGGTACCACTACCTTTGTGGGGAGAGGCTGACACTGGGAGTTAACAGGTATCACATGGTGACAGTCCCACCCTGGGGAGGGCTTCCCCTGGCTGGGTATGCTCCGGCTGTGGGAACAAACATTCCTGCAGCCTCCCCCAACTGGGGAGGGATAGCAGGGGGTGGGGAGCGATGTGCAGCCACTCAGCTGCATTCCCAATGTCACCCTGCCCCCCCAACCATGACAGACAGCTATGACAGCCTATTACAGTCAGCCATGACTCACTGCCATGGCAACCTCCCCAACACCAGGAATTGGGCCAGGAACACACGTTTCTGCCTGCTCTGCCCCATACCGGGCCCACATTTCCTACCCAACTCGAGTAGGAACCGGGCCCACATCTGGCAGGCTGCAAACAGGTGGCCTGCCATGACACTGGCCCAGCCAGGCCAAACCAAACCTAACTGGGCCCATGTCACACATGTTTTCACCCACTGTCGGGGACCTCTCTTGAGATGGCCAATGTTTTGGGACACCCTGCCCCCTTGCCCTTAAGGAGGTCCATAACTGGAACATGAGCCTGGGCCTATCACGACCTTACTATGCCTTTCATTTTATTTATTTATTTACTTTGATTTTTATCCTGCCCTATCCCCTGAGGCTCAGGGCAGCTCCCATTCTTAAACATATATAATACAGAATAAACCCCATAAAATACTAATAATACACCACCACCCCACGCCTGATCTACTACAGCCCGTTAAACGCCTGGCTGAATAAATAGGTTTTACACTGCCTCTGGAAGATGCTCAAACTAGGTATTATTAGGTGAACCTCCAGGGGAAGGGAGTTCCAAAGCTGTGGAGCAGCCACCAAAACTGACTCTCTGCATGCCTGGGTTGTATGGACTTGGGCCAATGATGGAACTTGCAAGAGGGTGCACTTGGCTGTCCTTAGAGGCTGCAGAGTGACATAAATAGTGAGGCGGTCCTTTAGATATGTAGGGCCCAGGCCATTTACGTCATGGTAGGTCAAAACTAGCACATTGAATTGTGCCCAAAATGCTATTGGCAGTCAGTGCAGACTCTGCACGCGAGTGTTCTGTGCTCCCGGTGACCCACCCCCATCAAAAGGTGGGCTGCTGAATTCTGCACAAGCTACAGTCCCCAAAACAGCCTTCCAGAGCAGTCCCATGTAGTGCACATTGCAACAGTCTAGCCTCAAGGTAATGAACACATGGATGATGATGACCAGATACCCTATCTAAGGTAGCATTCACAACTGTGGCGGCGAGACCTGCGAGGGAAGACGTGGCAGCAGGAAGGAGCCGAATAGCAGAAGAAGAGCTGGTGCAGACGGGGCTGTGTCGTGGGAGCAATATCCTGCCCTGACATGCATGAGGGAAACTGCAGCACATCCCCATTTGCACCGGCTCTTCTACTGCTATCAAGCTCCTCCCCACTGCTACCGCCGCACCAGGGTCAGGTGTGAATGCCGCCTGAGAGAAAGAGACGCAACCTTCTCACCAGATGGAGTTGGTGAAAGGCTCTCCTCCTTGCCACTGCCACTGCCACAACCTGATGTTCCAGACACAGATCAGGAAACGACCACCCCAAGACTGTGAACCTGAGTAACCAGGGGAGGCTGTGCACCATCAATGATGGGTGTCCCAATCCACCCCCCAGGTCACATGGATGGACAACCAACATCACTTCAGTTGGCTCTCCTGCATCCAGTCCCTAATAGCAGCCAGGCACTGAGTTCGCACTGAGACTGCAGGACCTGGGTTGGATGAAGAAGATAAATAGATTTGGGTGTCATCTGCCTATTGATTGCAGTGCACACCCCAAATCCATGCACATTCTCACCCAGTGGCCTTAGGTACACATTGAACAGGATGGGAGACAAGATGGAACCCTGTGGGACCCCGCAGGAGAGAAGGTGGGAGGATGGTGAACAATCACCCCTCACCGCCTGCTGGAACCACCTCAACAGAAATGAGAAGAATCACTCAAGAGCTGTCCCATGACCCCTGCCATATCCTGCAGTCATGTCATCAACACCTCATGATCAATAGTATCAAAGGCTACTGTATCAATAGTGAGGGATCTGCAGTCAGTGTTGCACTTCTGCTGCAGCAAGTGTTTTAAGACTCCGGCTGTCGTTGTGGTACTTTTATAGATAAATACAGTTAATTAGTCAGCTCTACAAGGTAGTCAGTTCTACGATGAATAGTGAACAACTGTATTATTTGCTCAGTTATTTGAATGCATCGACAGACAGCTGACAAATTGCAGATATTGCTACACTGCAGACAACAAAGGTAAAACTTCTGAATTCTAAGTTCTCCTCATGCGTAGAACGCCTTATGTCCTGGACTGACAGGATCACATGGTTAGTTGCATACACTTTGCCAAATGGCATACACTGCAGGGGTGGGAAATCTATGGCCCATGGGCCAAATCTGGCCTATGGCTGTTTTACCTGTCCATGGATCTAGTCCCTACCTTCAAGCACTGAAAGACTGAGCTCAGCAGAAGGAAACAAAGGGTAAAAACAGGTACGCACCTAGCATGCTGGCTACACAGCCCCAAGATGGGGGTGGCTGGGTAAGGTCAGGGCACTGAAGTGATGTGTGCCTGACTAGGCCGGTTGGTGAGCCCTTCCCCACACCTGGCAGGGGAATAAACAGTTGCATGCTTTGGTGACCCCACCCCTAGTGTGCTCCCAGCACCCCATCCCTTTCTATGATGGACAGCCATGATGGCCAATCACCAGAAGCCATGGATGCCCATCATGGTGGGGCCTCCAATCCCTGACAGGAGATGGAGCCACTAACAGATGCACAGACTCACTATGGCCTGCATTGGCCCACCTGGGAGGCCTTTGTCCTGAGCTGTGGGGCCAGGATCATTCAGGGAACAACATCCGGGCCAGTCACCGATCTGCCAGCAGTGGGCCCACATCTGGCAGCTCGCAAACAGACATGCTGGGGAGCCTCTGGCCCAATGGGCCATAGTGGGTCCTTGTCACATATGTTTTCACCCAGAGATGAGGGCATGAACTCAAGGACAGGGGATGGATTCATTGCATAGATCCATCACCTGGACCCTCCCTTTCCTTTCCCCATCCTCAGCAAACCTCTTAACTACCCTTGTACCAATCTCTTATCTGGCCTGTGGAGTTTGTACTAACTTGCAAAGTGGCACACTGGAGAGCAAAGATCTCCTGCTCCTGTCCTACAAGATCTACCTTTAACAGGTTTACT
This sequence comes from Sphenodon punctatus, assembly GCA_003113815.1. Classification (NCBI taxonomy): domain Eukaryota; kingdom Metazoa; phylum Chordata; class Lepidosauria; order Sphenodontia; family Sphenodontidae; genus Sphenodon; species Sphenodon punctatus. The sequence continues at coordinate 985,083 of QEPC01015142.1, read as the reverse complement.
TTGATGTCGTCAATATTTTTTATAAAAAATTGTGGAAAAATCAGCTTTGCTTTGTTTTTTCCTTTCCCACTTTTTAGAGTATTGCAGACATAGGATTAATTTCATATACTAATTACATCTTTATCATACTGCTTTTACAGTTAGGCATCCACTAAAGAAATGTATATGGGAAAATGTCTAGGACCCAAGTCTTGGGAAGCAGAGGAACTCTTTGGTTGGAGGCCAAAAAAGAAGACTAGAAATTCCCCTTGTGTATTAAGATTTCTCGTGCAAGCTGATTATTAAACTCTCTATCATTCTTGTCGGGTGTGGGAATTTAAAATCTTTAACAATCTGGGAAATGTCAAGTCACCTTTCCCACAGAGACAGTGATCAGAATTTATGCTCAGTTATGCAAGGTTCTTCATTTTACCCTCATTCTAGTATTTTCCATAATACATTTTAAAATGGTATTGGCACTTTGCTTGGTCCAAACCTGGTGGTCCAAAAATGGTTCCACCATATCCCACACTGGAATCTCAGCCTGAATAGCATCAGTGGTAGCCACTGTGCTTCGCAGAGAGGAGACCTAGTTGGATTCCAGTTTAGAGTCCTGTGTAGTGTTCTAATTCTAATCAACTTTGATAAAGGAGAAGAAGAATTAAAGGTAAATATGGAGTCAAAATTTCACAACAACAGATGGTTCTGGAGGTGAGATATGGGCACTTTTGTAGCCAAAAAATAAACAAAAAAACCATTGACTTATATTAAGGACTGTTCCCGCTTCGGAAACAAGCTTCTGAGTGCATGGAATGGAATTTCTTGTTTTTAAACTAAACTTCTCTTTAGTCTAGGCACAACTTCTGTTTCCAATAAATTTATTTGGTGAACTAATTTATTCCTCCATCAGAAATATAATTACTCATTTTTATGCAGACAGAAACTATTCTTCATGCAAAAAAAATTGATTTAACTTTCACTGCTCATAGTACGTGACTATAAAGAAACCTGTATGAATCTTACAGTAATATCTTTACAGTAGACAGCAATGAGGATATAAAAACCTGAAATACAGTTCACTTAGACTGCAGTTTAGTAGCTGTGCATGACACTTTATCAGTTGTGTAAGTCCTTCTAAGTAAATTATGTTGCAATGATGATGCTATTAATCATACCTACAGTACTTCAGTATAGCAAGAGATCTCCTATCTGCTCAGTCCCTACCAAGAAAGAAATACCATGAGCTCATTTATCTCCTGTTTTTTTGTTTTTGTTTTTGTTTTTAATGGAAGCAAGTTAATTATTTGTATCAATTATTTTTAATTCAAAAACAATAGAAAAAGATTAACAGTAAACCACATCAGTAAAACTGTGCTTCTGTTTATTGGCAATAAAACAAACACACCATGACTTATAAAGCTGTTAATATGTATAAATCAAGACTTATAGAACCAAGGTCATGCAAAGATTTGCTTAAGCAAGAAGAAAGAAGAAAGAAAAATTCATGTCATGCTGAACACATCCGATCCTTTGATGAGTAGCCAGGGGCCAAGGTGAGGAGAAGGTAAAGGATATAAACCTCAGCTAGGGGATATAAACACTTTGCAAGGGTCCAGGATAATTTAAAGGTTATTTTAGTAAAGGCAAGTCAACTGTTGTGTTCAATGTCAGACTCAATGATAACTTATAATCAGCACTAAATATTAAGATATGCATGACAGCAAGAAACTAATACATCTCCACATATACTGCATGTAAGGTTGTCTCATGAATGGTTTAGGGGAACCATCTAAAGAGGATTATAATAATAATAAATGGTTTATTGTTTGGCTGAGGCCGTAATATTCAATACAAAAATACAAAGAAAACAAAGCATTTAACATAACTATACTGTTGACAAAATTAAGACCATTAAAATTGCCTACCCCTTCATGGGTCTTGTTGTGGCAAAACTTGACCCCTGTACAATAAAAGCTGGCAGATTGATTGAGCCGCCCAAAATATTGTCAACCTTCATGCATGTCTGTGGATACAACAGAGCAAATACATTTTGACAGCCCCCTGATACAAGACCCGTAATTACAGCAATAATACCCGTATCGCTGGGATTACCAAATGCCCTCCTCTGGTTCTAAAATAGCGGCAAATTGATCTCCTAACAAGTCCTGTCTGCCTTACCGCCATATTGGCATGTGCTGTCCAGGCCCATTAGATTGGAATATTAGCCCTTAATATTTGTACAGCTTAACTTGTTCAAGCAGATAACCGTCTAGATGCCATTTGTGGTTTTTCCGCTTGGGTGAGAAGACCATTATCTTGGTCTTGTCGTAATTTAACTCCAAAAATTTCTGTTGACAAAACTGGCCAAAAACAGCTAATTGTCTACACAAACCCATCTGGGTTCTGGACAGTAAGATCACATCATCTGCATATAAGAGGGAGGCCACTTCAGTATTCCCCAGCCTGGGAGGATGGTTATTATTATTATTATTATTATTATTAACAAACATTTATATAGCACAAGCAGTGTACCTGGCACTTTACAAAGTAATAAAACAGTCTCGATCATATCATTCAGGTAGAAATTAAATAGAGTAGGGGCCAAAACGCACCCCTGCTTCACTCCTCTCTCAGTTTGTATCAACCCTGAGAGAGATCCCTCCTGATTTAATCTAACATGCAATACTGTGTTGGTATATAGCCTCTGTGTCCCCCCCGTCCCCCAAAAGGCTTCTATCTATAGACGTCATAGCCAATTTCTGCCACAAGTGGCCCCTAGAGACCAAGTCGAAGGCTGAGCAGAGATCGACAAAAGCCGTAAACAGACCTGTCTTGTGATAGTACTTCTTTGTTAAATGTTCCAGGACTAATCAATGGTCACTTGTGGAGCGCCCATAAAGAGGATTATAAGACTGACTGTGAAAGAAGAATATTTATTGTGGCTTATTGGTTTTGTTGCCTGTTTTTCTTTGGGGAGAGAGGTTTTGATTCATTTACAAGAGACATAGAATGTTCCATGTCCAAATCCCCATTATTATCTTTACAGCTTCAGTTTATTATTAGGTCAAACCTTTCATTTTATTGATTGAAAGACCTTCATTTTCAAATTCAGATCATCAACCTAGCATTCTCTTAAGCCATGAAAATTCTCTTTTTGGATTTTCATATGAATAGCGCTTTGAGAGAGCAGGGCTTTGAGTAAGTATCATTATCATCATGCTACTGATAAAACACAGGTTTCACTTTAAAGTGATTGTTTTCTGAAATCATATGGCAATACTAAGAAACATTTCCAAAAGGATGGCGATGGAAAAACACAAGTCTGCAAAACTTGATCTTGGAGGCACTGGGGATAATATGCAGCAGCAGTCAAAGGGGCAAACTGAATGTTAGGCACTAGGAAGAAAGGGATAGTAATTTGAAAAAATATTCTAATGCCACTGCCTAAACCTATGATACAGTCACATCCTGAATATTTTGTGCAGTTCTGGCCATCCCAACTCAAAAATAATACAGTTCAACTGGAAAAGTTAAAAAGAAGAGCAATAAAGATGATCAATGGTATGGGACAGCTTCTATACAATGAGAGGCTAAAAAGAGATGACTGAAGGAGATATTATAAAGTTATGAATGATGTGGGAACTGAGGAGGCTATTATCTACCCTTTCTCATAATACAAGAACTAGGAGACAACTGATGACATGATCAGCCAGCAGATTTAAAACAAACATAATGGATTTAGTAGCATCTGTGGAGTGGTTCTAAAAGTATCCTAGCTAATATGATGGTCCGAGGACACAACCTCATGCTCAGAGTAGTCTGAGTGGTGGGAACTGAGAGTAAATGACAGGGTGAATCCCTTTATAATTGCTCTTTGGTTCCTTAGGACCTTTAAGTATTAGGTTTCAGCTACTGTTAATGACAAGATATTGGGCAAGATATGTCATTGGTCTGGCCAAGTAGGACCGCTCTTATGTTCAGTGACCTGCAAATGTTTTGACTGAGAATTCTGCTCCTTTCAAATTCATGTAGGTCTCCCTGTGCAATGTCCATTGGCTCAGGCTTTGTATAGGGATCCAGGTTTTTTTCTCTAGGTGAATTTATTGCTTGTGAGAAAGGCTGGCTTGATATACTTAGAGACTGAAGGTTCCTCTGTGAATTTAAATCAGTCTAATTTACATACTGGGAAGATGAAGCAAGTATAATTAAAGTAGCCCTCACTCCACTTTAACATACACTTAATTTCACCCTTTTCCTGCTCTTTGGCACACAGTTACACAAATTTAGTCTCCTTTAGATATTGAAATAGTAGGCTTAAGTGGGTTTAAGGAAGTCTAAGTCTATAGTAAATCTAGTTTGGCATAACACATGGTTTAAAGGGAAGCAGGGGAAGGTGTGCAGTAGTTCACCAATTTATATTCCCTTTACATTCCTTAGACCCATCTGTGAATCAGACACCTTTTCTATTAATTTAAGATAGTTATGCAGAAAAAAATCTCATAGTGTATATCACTTTTCCCTTGGGTTTCTGTCAGTAATGCTACAAATTTAGGACCTAATTCCACAATTTGTCTTGATTTTTGAATGGATGATAAACCTCAGAAGTACTCCAGAGTGAACATGAACTAAATTCACAAAATAATTAGTCAGCTAGCTAAAAAAGCCCAAACTACTTACTCCTTTGTACTCCAACTTAAGCCTATTCGGTTTCTTTCCTTGTAATAAAGGAAGTCAGTTAAATGCAGATAACATCTCACAATAATGAGTCCCAAAGCTATGCTTTAACAAAAACCTGGCAATTCCATTACACAACAGATCTAGTTCATTAAAAACAACACACCAGTTTTATATGAGCAGTATCACCATAATCAATTATTAGCCAAATAAATGGCTTGGAAATGCAATGCCTTTTGCACAAACTTCTACCAATTATAATCAGTTCCTAAAGCAGCAAATTTAGATTAACCATTTAGCTGACATTATTTATAAAAATGTTGTAGCAAGGCACAGCCTTGCAGGGCTGCTTCCCCTTTAAGAACAGCAGGCATTGGGAGGGGTGACGTGATGCTGTTGCTTGGTGTGGCATAGCCAGGCCTATAAGCATGCATCACCCTTGGTTGTGAAAGAGGCTGATGAGACAAAGTAGGGAGTGAGGCAGTGTCTGGGCCTTTAAGACTAGAAAGCCTGGGGCTTAGGCAGGCCCACTCTCCTGGTATAAATGAAAGACAGCTACCAGAGAGAAGTCAGTCTGCCTCTGGATTCAGTAGAGGAAATAGCTCCCTGGAAACTGCAGAAAAGGCAAGCACTCTTGCCAGGAGATTGCTGGGTGAGCTGGGATCTGGAGAGCAAAAGCTGCCTTGAAGACCTATGGACTGAGGGAACTCTGTGATAGAGGCTTGAAGGGGAAAAACCTCCACTCACCCCCACTCTCCCAACAGGAGGCAGAACTCCTTTACCCCCATGGACAGTAGGATTGCTACTGAAAGACAAGCTGCTTGCCTATTGGGTGTTTTTACAGACACATTTCTCTCGCCTGTTTGCTGTTACATCCTGAACTTCCTGTATGTCTATAGCACTCACCCAGATCTTAAACATCTGGCTCTTTGAACTTCTGCATATAACTTCTCCCAGAACTTTTGTGTGTAAAAAGTTTTCCTGGTAAACTGCTTTGCTCCAGGCAGCTGTGGTCACTTGGTTTCCATGGCAGCCCCTCACATCTACAGCTACTTCAGCCTGCCTCAGGGCAGTGTGTGTGTGATGAATTCATCCAGAAACTGTCTCAGGGCAGTGTGTGTGTGAAGAATGCATCCGGAACTTACTTGTGGACTTGTAAAACCAGAAGTTTGAAAGACCAGCATTTTAAAGTGTGCGTACAAATGCCCATTGTGAGTGCCAGCCAAGGGAGCTTGCCTGGCTGCAGAGACTTGGGGGGGTTGTTTTTACTATCCTGCTATACCACAAGGCCACCCAGGAACCACACATCCAATCACCTTTCTGAAGGTGCAGCAGCATGGATGTGCACTCCCGCAAGCCTCAGAGCACCCATTCATGGCCACTTATGCACACTCGTGAATCACTGCTCGCAAATCTGGAGTGCTCTGTGCAGGGCCAGCCTTTGAGCTGCCCATTTGAAGCATTCCTCACTCACTCCACCTGAGTGCGTGCTCTGCGGCAATGCCACTCAGCTGCTACAGACCACCACCACCCCATCACCTTGCTTGTTTAAAAGTCTTATACTGTGTTGGTAGAAACCCATCTATTTACACAGGCTGAAGCCAGCAGCACCTGAAGTTATCCTCAAAATTCAAGCAGTACAAGGTTTCTCCGCAAAACTATCCCTCTTTCTGCATCTTTTCCCTGGAAGAATGTGTCTGAAGGTCTCTCTGTGCTCAGCCCCAAACTGCCGATGCTGTTTTAAGCCCTACCTGTCTCTATACATCTTAATCCTGAGCTAAATGATCCTCTAGCCTGCTGTCTCTGTTGTCTCTCCACGTCTTAATCCTAAATGACCCTATAGCCTGGTGTAGTCATAGCCCTATACACACCCTACAATGTATCCAGGGTGTTACTTTGATGGGGCACACAAGCTCACCATTTTGAGGGCATAACTCTGTGCTGTTAGTAAGAACAACAGTGTCACATTGCTGAATCATGATGGAGGCAGCCAGAAGGATGCACGATTGGTAGGGAGGTGCGAACGCAGTTCGGAAGTTCAGAGTTTGGACTGAACTCGAATAGTTTGGTCGACTGAACCGAACTTTTGAACCGAACTCGAATTTGACCGAACTGTTTGGTCGAATCCGAACCAGTTCAGAAGGCTAAAAAATCCTGTTTTGAATGTATGAACTCTGTTCAGAAGTTTGGAATTCGACCGAACTCGAATAGTTCGGTCGACCAAACCGAACTTTCGAACCGAACTCGATTTTCGAGCAGAACTGAATTTCCAAACTCGCACAAACTCTGTTCGCACATCCCTAACGATTGGGCTATTGGTCAGTACGGCACCCTGCAAGCACCGTAAGAGAAGTCATGGCTGTTCATCTTGGGGGGCGGCAGGTATTGGGCATTACTTTTTTGTTGGAGTAAGACTTTGTTGGGAGTTTAAAAGAGTTTCCAGACGATATGTGCATTGAGGGATGTGGGTGCTACCAACAGTTAAGGAAACAAGTTATATGGGCAATTTGTCCTGGGACAAAAAAACCTTCAACACGATTGCTTTGCTGGATTGAGTAGTAAGCTTGCACCAGAACTGCCCTGCTCCCATGATGCTTGAGAAATTCTGCAAGCTGCCTTCAAGTTGTTGGTTGTAGAGAAACTATGGATCTTTATAGATACACTGAAACTGAAAGTAAATCTATACCCTCATTTCCTGTTTATTTTGGGGTCTTGCAACCAATCCAAGGTGCACGCACATGCCGTGTACAAACTGTATTGTGCACTAAGAATGCAGCAACTGTGCAGAAGTGTGTGCATCAAGTGCAGATCATGTGCACCGTGTGCAATGCATGCATATCATACACATGGCATGTACAGCCTTTGCAAGTCACAAGAATTTATATCCTGCCCCGAGCTGTTTTCAGGAGGGGCGGGATATTTATTTATTTATTTATTTAGTAAATTTCTATACCGCCCCATCCTGCACAGCAGCTCGGGGCGGTTAACAACAATAAAAACCATTTAAAACATTTAAAATACAATTATAAAACATATCAATAAAACAGGGTGGTATAAAAATAAATATACAGGTGGGGGATTAAAAACCCCCCCCCCCTCCCTCCCAAAGGCCTGGGCAAACAGCCAGGTCTTACAGTTCCGCCGAAATGTCAAAAGGCTTGGGGCCAGGCGAGCTTCCTCCGGAAGGGAGTTCCACAGCCGCGGCCCTACCACCGAGAATGCCCGCTCCATCGTGGCCCCCCGCTTAACACGGGGGACCTCCAGGAGGGCACCCCCGGCAGACCGCAGGAGTCGTTCCGGGGCGCGAAGGGCGAGGCGGTCCCTAAGGTAAGAGGGGCCAAGGCCGTATAGGGCTTTATAGATCATTACTAGGACCTTGAACTTGGCCCGGCACACTATCGGCAGCCAGTGCAGCGCTCGGAGCACCGGTGTAATGTGCTCCCGGCGACCCGTCCCCGTAAGAAGACGGGCCGCCGCATTCTGCACCAGCTGCAGCCTCCGGGCCAAGAACAAGGGAAGCCCCACGTAGAGCGCGTTACAGTAGTCGAGCCGCGAGGTGACGAAGGCATGGATGAGGGAGGCCAGGTCCGGGCCAGAGACATACGGACGCAGCCTACGTACCAGATAAAGCTGGCGGAAGGCAGCCTTAGCGACTGCCTCCACCTGCCGCTCCAGCCGCAGGTCTGCGTCCAATATGACCCCCAGACTCCGGACCTGCTGAGCTACAGGGGGGCAAACCCCCCCAACCAGGGGGGCCACCACCCCCTTCGCCCTCCCCACCACCATCACCTCCGTCTTATCTGGGTTGAGCTTCAGTCTGCTCCGCCGCATCCAATCCGCCACGGCCTCCAAACATTGGGATAGCACCGAGACAGCAGGGTCTGGGTCGGTAGAAAACGAGAGGTACAGCTGAGTATCATCAGCATACTGGTGACATCGCACCCCGAACCCTCTCACGACCTCCCCCAAGGGCTGCATATAGATGTTAAATAATAATGGAGACAAGATCGATCCCTGCGGAACGCCACACGGTAAGGCGCGGGGGCTCGATGTTTCCTCCCCCAACACCACCCGCTGGCTCCTCCCCGAGAGGAATGAACGGAACCATTCAAGAACAGTCCCGTCCAGACCCCCCCGGTCACGCAGTCGTCTCAACAGCAGCCCATGGTCCACGGTGTCAAAAGCGGCCGAGAGATCGAGCAGGATGAGAAATGTCGAACATCCCGCATCCATCTCCCGGCGGAGGTCGTCCACCAAGGCCACCAACGCCGTCTCGGTGCCATAGCCGGGGCGGAACCCAGATTGAAAAGGGTCAAGGAGCCCGATATTATCTAGATGACCCTGGAGCTGGAGCGCCACTGCCCGCTCAATAACCTTCCCTAAAAAGGGAAGGTTAGAGACAGGTCGGTAGCTGGCGAGCGCGTCTACGTCCAACGATGGTTTTTTCAGCAGGGGGCGCACCACAGCCTCTTTTAAGCAAGGCGACAACCTCCCCTGCCGAAGGGACGCATTCACCACCCTCGCCAGCACCGTCCCCAACGTCTCCCCGGAAGCTTTTATTAACCAGGACGGGCATGGATCTAGTTGACAACACGTGGCCCTCACAGACCCCAGGACATCCACCACATCGGCAGGCGTCACTTCCTGAAACTCGCCCCATAAAGATGGACCAGACGGACCCTCCGCCCCCCCGCGCTCTTCCCCTACTGCTGTCAACCCAGCGTCGAAATCGGCCTGAATCCGAGCAATCTTGTCTGCGAAGTAGATGACAAACTCCTCACAGCGGGCCCGGGACAAGTCCCCATCCAGGCGGAGGGAGGCCGGACTAACCAGCCCCCGCACCACCCGAAACAGCTCCGCTGGACGCGACTTCGCAGACGCTATGAGGACGGCGAGGAATTCCTTCCTCGCCGTCCTCACAGCCTCCACATAGGACCGCAAATGGGCCCTATGGAGAAGACGATCGGAGACAGACCGAGTCCGACGCCAGCGTCGCTCTAGCCTCCTGCCCACACGCTTCATACACCGCAGCCCCTCAGTAAACCAAGGGGTCCTGCGGTGACGAGACCGAGGCAGAAGGCGCCTCGGAGCCACCCTGTCAATGGCCTCCTCCAGCAAGATGTTCCAATGCCGGACCAGCTCATCCACAGAGTGACCGTCCACATCCAGGGTAAGCTCCCTCAGGACCTCCTGGAACCGCTGGGGTTCCATCAGCCTCCGAGGGCGGACCATCCTAACTGGTCCCTTCCCCTTCTGGAGGGGGCGCGCTAAAAGACCGGCCTGAAGGAGGTAATGGTCCGTCCACGACAAGGGCACCGCTGTCACCTCCCCCACAACCGGACCCCCCGCCTCAAGGCCAGAGCCGAAGATCAGGTCGAGGGTATGTCCCCCCACGTGGGTCGGGCAGATCACCTCCTGGGACAAGTTCATAGTTGCCATGGCGGCCATGAACTCCCGCTCCGCCCCAACAAGGCCGGCATCGGCGTGGACGTTGAAGTCCCCCAGAACCAAAGTCCTGGGAGAGCCCAACACCACCTCCGAGGCCAGGTCCGCTAGAGCGGTAAGGGATGCCGCCGGGCATGAAGGGGCCCGGTACACCAGCAGCACCCCTAGCTTGCCCCCAGCCAAATCGATCACCACGTGCAGAGCCTCTACACCCACATCGATATAAATCGATGAAATAAATATTGTGTGTACTGCAGGTGCTTTTTAATGAGTTAGGCTGTGGGGGGTCTGGGGCTGCTGAGTGGCACATCTACAGAGCAGCCGCTCGAGCAGAGTGCGTGGGGAGAAATTCTAATGGGCGATTCCCAGCATGGCTAGCACGGCAGCCACCTTGCCCTCCCTCAACCCCTGCCACAGACCATGGGAGAGAGGGAAGCACGCAGGGCTGGCTTTTGAAATTGACATAACCTAGGCATGAGTACTGGGGAACTGGGCTCCCAGCGCTTGCAACCAGTTCCTGTGACTTGCAAAGGCTGTTTTCCCCCACCCCCAGGGCCTGTGACTGGGAAACCTGTCTGCTGGTGTTGGTGGGTGCCCCAGTTCATATGGGCCGTGGAAGCATGGTTGCCTGTTGCCATGCACTTTTTTGACTTGCCCAGCACAGCGCACTTCAGATTTCTTGGCAGTGCGCTATGAGTGGCCATGAGTGGGTGATGAGTGACTCACAGGAGCGTGCATCACCCTGGACCACCTTCTGATGGACAGTTGGATGAGTGCCTCCTGGGTGGTCATGCGTGGTAGCATCTCCTTTAAAAACATCCTGCATGTGCATGGTGCATGGATGTTCTGCATTTGGTGTGAACTCACACTGCATGTGTGTGGTGCACACACACACACACACACACACACACACACATACACACCTTGGATTGGCCCCTTTGTTAGGAAACATATCTAAGCAAGGCCCTGGGCCTTAACAGAAGATTCTAGAAACCTCAAAGGTACAAAGCCAAATATTTATTTCAGTGCAAGCAAAAAGCAGTCATAAAAAAGTAATGTATTCATTAATGCTAGCTAGTTGGTAAAAACGGCTGCTTCACTTCTGTGAAAGAAATATATTCATATCATTCCAGTAATTTGGAAGTAAACTCTTACCTTCATGAAACTGTCTACAGAGATTTCCATTGTGAGGTCAGTCAAAACATTCCTGCAGGACTTTAAAGGGACTACATGATCCTATGACAAAGGAGACATTTGATCTACATCTCTGGATAATTCCATCTGTGTGCCAGGCATACGCATATGCACGTAGAGAGGAGCTTTTGGTAGCTACTTCTCAATTTTGGCGCTCCCTTCCGCTGGAGATGTCAGAGCCTAAGCACAAGCATATTTTGGAAGAAATGAAAAAAAATTATTTGGCCAGACATTCAAATATGTCGGGGGCATAGATAAGTTCTTAAATGTTTGTATGGGTTTTCTAAAATCATTATTTACATTATTTTATATTACTTATATATTCTATTACTCGCCCTGCACCTTTGGGATAGGGCCAAAGCATTGGTCTGCTCATCAGAAGGGCCACTGTTCCACTTCAGGCCAGTGCCCCTGATTTGGCTGGCTTGGTCTGGATCTTCTTGAGCACTGCCAGCAGGGCTGCTCCAGAGCAAGCACAGCCTGATCCACCTGAATATCTGGTGGGACAAATCACCCGGGGGTGAAGTGGTCAGGGCAGTCTATCCATCTAAAATCACCCCGAGAGGGAAAATGGGTTTGGTTTGCTGGAACTTGGAGGGAGCCCTATTTTGGGATGGGAGGGCATGGGCAACTCCACTTCCTGTATGTGTAAAAACCGGCGTTAAAGGTAATGAAGCCATGAAACTCTGGAGCTCACTCTCCCACTTGGCTGGAATGGTTCATGTCCAGGAGAACCTATGAACAAACTTCTCAACCCTTCGACCATTGACTGTGTTGGAAGACATGATGATGAGAGGCTGCTGGAGGTTTTGTTAAAAGCTGCACAAGGAAGCTCTTTGCAGGGCATGAGAATTTTTACTGGCCCTACTAAACCCATTAGCACTGCTGCATAGTCCTGAGCACCATCTACTGGCATGTGCTTTTATTAAACTATCCATATAGAGAAAGACTTCTCCCTTTCAGAGAGCACTCCGTCCTGTTTTAACTGCCTGAAATGAGCAACGGAGAGTCCTTCCAGAGCACATTGCCCACCTAGCAATGAGCATAGAAGATAGACTCCTTCCATCCTGGGAAACTGACTGCAAGCGATAGCTGCTAAATCCTCTTTCAAAGATGATGAATGTGGACCAGATGCAACTATACTTACTAGCCAATTTGCTACACTTAGCCAAGTGATTATGCCTGTCACATTAATACACTTTGTACCATTTGCGGGTAAATAACTTGTGGCATCTGTCACAAGCCCTTTGCTGAACCATATTGTTTTCACTGTGCCATTTTATTCCGCTCTATCCTTTTAATGAGATGGACCTCATCTTCATCCAGATTACCTAACCTGGGGTTTTATATTTAATCTAGGTCTTTAAGTGGTATGCTTATTGTTTTACCTACTGTTGTACTTCGTTCTGCCCTGCTTTAAACTATGCGTTTAATTTACACTCAAAGAAATTTGGGGGAATTAACTACCAAAATCAGATTACATCAATGTACTTTCTGATGTTTAATAAAAAGGGATGTTGAATAATTGGTTCATACAGAATTGCATATTGCAACACACGAACTGCTTGTATTTTACTCGATTTTGTTTGCATTATATTGACCTTATTCCTAGGGATTGAAGGATGTGAAACAGCGAAAGCCTGCATATTAATAGCCAAGTTACTGATGTTAAAGCAAACTTATTCTAAGTGTCCGCTAATAATGAAGGCAGCATACAAAATTCAAAGAAGGTCTTTTATTTTGGTACAGAGTGTGTGTCCTTTAAAAGGATTTGATTTTTAATTTCCTGAGCCATGTTTATTAAGTCAAACCACTCAAAGCTAAATCCTGAAACAATCTACTATAGAGTCTGATTGACCTCAGACCAATTACTTCAGATTATGTGGTTTCATGATTGTCACCTGAGCTCATATGCAGCAAAAATAAATCCTGTTGTTCTTCACACTTCTATATAATTTCTCTGTTCTTCAGTGATCTTTCTTATACCTTAGAATAGCTAATATATTGATTATCTTTTCATAGACAAAGGTTCCTAAATGCCCGATTGCAAACAGAAAACCAAACTCACATTGATTTGAATACACAAGGCATGCATTATTAACAGTTTAGACGGCAAAATATCAATGGAAAGAAAATTGTGAAGGTCTGTGATATACAATGTTTGGCCCAATCCAAGCTTCAAGTGCATACCTTACACCTTGAACACACAACCTTGGAGTGGGATCTTGGCCTCCAGAAAGAACTAAATTGTGGGTTTGGTTAGCCTTCTCCTCCTTGCAGAGCAACAAGTCTGGGGAGCAACTCTGTGGGGCCGATCCCATGCCCTGCAGATCCTGCGTGCAGCTGTGTGTGCACACATAGCCGCATGCCAATTGCACAGACCTCTATCGCAGGCACATTGTGCCATGTGGAAACCGTGCTTGGGGGAGATCTGCAGGGCGTGGGATCGGCCCCAATGGCTGTCCACCCGAAATGTTCCAAAATGATGAGTCAGGCCCTAAAAAACATGAGACGCACTTCAAATTACAACTTATTTTGAAATAAAATGTGGGGTTCTGCTGAGCCTTTAGGCTACGTTGGAGTTATGGTTTTTCTCTGCATCCATCAGGAGGGATTAGGATTTTTGCATTTTTTAAAATTAAAGCTGAAGTTGTCACAATTTCAATAATTGGTGCTTTGAGGAAACACCACAAACTACGAGATTTGCAATCCAATTCTGAGAGTGGGTAAGAACAAATTTACAGGCAGCGGTGTGGCTCTCTGGCCTAGCCATGGGTAGAAAACCATGGCAGCCACTCTCTGGGTCAGCAACTGGCAGGGAACAAAGGTGTCTGCAACCAGGAGAGCCGTTCCACTGCCTCATGATCCAGATGGGGGAGTGGGGATCCCGCAACAAACATGCGGGCAGGCAGCCCCACCCTGCTCCCAGTGCCCCGTCCCCAATTTCCCCAAGGATGCGGCTAGCCACCTATCTGGCCCAAAGCACTAGCATGCTTACATTAGGGGTGAAACAAGATTTTGACTCACTCAAGTATCTTGTTGAGAATAGACTTCTCAACAAGATTTTCTGGGTTGAGAATCTCACAAGAATCGACTTTCTTGCCACCATTTTTGCAAGATTCTCGAGTGCTGCAAAATGACACATACACACACCCAGAATTTCTGCTCATTGCCAATGTGGAGGATGTTCTTGGGCTGTCATGGCCACCTGTTGTGAACTGGACCCTTGCCCATCCTGGCTGGCTAAAGCCTGCCTGGAGACGATAGGGCTATTGCTGGCGGGGGTGGTCAATGCCTCCCTGAGGGAGGGCAGGGTGCCGGGCTGCCTTAAAGAGGCAGTAGTGCGACTCCTGCTCCTGTTTGACATTGACTCCCTTGCCAGTTATCAGCCGGTCTCTAACCTTCCCTTTTTAGGGAAAGTTATTGAGTGGGTGGTGGCCCGGCAGTTGCAAGAACATCTGGATTGTGTCAGTTTTCTTGATCCCTTGCAGTTGGGGTTTCGCCCGGGATATGGCGCTAAGACTGCGCTTGTGGCATTTGTTGATGATCTTCACCGAGAATTAGACCAGAGCTGTTCGGCCCTGCTGATTCTATTAGATCTGTCAGCGGCATTTGATACAGTTGATTATGAGATGTCCCTGTAGGACCATGCAGGGATGGGCGGTATGGTTCTTGACTGGTTCTGTTCCTTCCTGGCCAGAAGAACTCAGTGACAGCAAGTGGTACTCGGTGATTATTTTTCATCACACCGAGACCTCTTGTGTGGAGTCCCACAGGGTTCTGTTGGGTCCCTTCTCCTGTTCAACATGAATATGCAGCCGCTTGGTGAGGTGGTCAGGAGGTTTGGCGTGTGGTGTCATCAATATGCTGATGACACCCAGCTCTACCTCTCTTTTTCATCAGACCCAGGCCTGGCGGTCTCAGTGCTTAATGGGTGCCTTGAAGCTATGGGGCACTGGATGAGGACAAACCAAATGAAGCTGAATCCCGACAAGACGGAGGTGATGGTGGGTAAAGCAGTGGGGGTGATGTGCCTCATAATTGATGGGGTCTGCCCTCTGCTGGTTCACCAGGTACAGAGTCTGGGGCTGCTCCTTGACTCGCAACTCTGCTTGAATGCTCAGATGGAGGCTGTGGCATGGAGTGCCTTCTGCCAATTACATCTGGTGCTTCGGCTTCAGTCGTATGTTTCGGACTCTGACCTGGCCACCATCATCCATGCCTTCATCACCTCTAGGCTTGACTACTGTAACGTATATGAGGCTACCTTTGGTGATGGTACAGAGACTGCAGCTGGTGCAGAATGCGGCGGTCCGTCTCCTGGTGGGATTGGGCCGCCGGGAATATATTACACCGATTCTTCGGTCTCTGCAATGGCTGCGTGTAGTCTTCCAGGCCCGATTCAAGGTGTTGGTGCTCACCTATAAAGCCCTAAATGGCCTCAGCCCAACCTATTTGCGGGATCGCCTCACCCCCTGGGTTCTAGATCGACCCCTGTGATCATGGGGGGTGTGTGTGCTCTCCTCAAGGTCCCCCGAATCTGCTGAGGGGCCACAATTGAGAGGGCCTTCTCGGTGGCCGCCCCACAGCCGTGGAATTCCCTGCTGGTGGAGGCCTGTTTGGCCCTGGATCTCCCCTCATTTTGACGCTGTTGCAAGATGTAGCTGTTTTGCCTGGCTTTTGGGGGGGAGGATGGGTAGGGGGGGGGGAATGGGTTAGTGTGGGGGTGGTTGGGGATTTTTTATACCTCCCTTTGTTGTATATTTTAAAAGTTGCTTTTAATGTTAATGTTTGATATTGTGCGCCGCCCAGAGCTGCCTGTGGCAGGATGGACAGGTTAAAAATGCTTGAAAATGAAAATAAATAAATAAATAAATAAATAAATAAATAAATTCTTGAAATCAAAAACCACTCTGCGCATGCACAAAATGGCTGTGGCGGTGCACATGCACAGAATGGCCACTGCAGCCATTTTGAGCATGTGTAGAGCTTTTGGGGGATTTTCAAGAATCTTATGAGATTCTCTAAAACCCTAGTGAGATATTGCAAGATCTCATTGAGGCTGCAAGAATCTTGCAAGATTCTTGTGAGAATGCGCAGCAGTCTTGTTTCGCCTCTAGCCCACATCTGGTGGTGCGGGATCACACATAAAGGTGAGTCCTGGGCCACAGCAGGTATAAGTGGGCCAGCATCATATTCGTTTTTACCCAGCCTCAGCAGCTCCATAGCTCTTTGGAAAAGTGTTTCTACTGCAGCTTGCACTGAAGAAATTAAAACTCCTGTGCTACACCTATATTTACAGCAGCAGAAGCTACTTGGAATTTGTTGAAAGCCTCCTTCAATGACATATGATAGCATTCTGGAAATGAAATGATAAACTACTGGTTTTCCAAATCCTGTATATTGAAAAGTGAACCAGCAGGTTCGGAGTCTGGGGGTGGTGTTGGACTTGGGGCTCCGGCTGGATAGGCAGGTAGAGATGGTGGCTAAAGCCGCCTTCCGCCAGCTGTATCTGGTATGGTGGCTGTGTCCATACATTTCCAGGCCCAACCTGGCCACACTCATTCATGCCTTCATCACCTCAAGGCTAGACTACTGCAATGCGCTGCACGTGGGACTTTCCTTGTTTCTGGTTCGGAGGCTCAAGCTGGTGCAGAATGCAGCTGCCTGTCTCCTTATGGGGACGGGAAGGTGGGAGCACATAATACCTGTGCTCCGTACTCTGCACTGGCTTTCTGTAGTGTACCGAGCCCGATTCAAGGTGCTAGTGTTGCTCTATAAAGCCCTACATGGTCTGGGCCCCTCATACCTTGGGGACCGCCTCACCCTCCGTGCCTCAGAGCAATCCCTGCGGTCCAACAGGGGTGTCTTTTTGGAGGTCCCCCGTGTAAAGTGGGGGGCCACAATGGAAAGGGCGTTCTCGGTGGCCGGGCCGAGGCTCTGGAATTCCCTCCCGGAGGAAGCCCATCTGGCCCCAAGTCTGTTGGTGTTTCGGCGAGCCTGCAAGACCTGGCTATTTGCCCAGGCCTTCGGAGGGAGAGGGGGAGGGGGGCAGTTTAGGGGGGCTGTATTTTTAAAACATTGTTTTAATGCATTTTATTGTGTGTTTTTATGCTGTAAGCCGCCCCGAGATGCCACAGGCATGAGGAGGCGGCTAACAAATATTTATAAATAAATAAATATACAGTCAGAGGCATCACTTTTCCATGGTTTTGGCCCTGAATAAATAAATATAATTTATTTATTTCTCCAATAAAATATAATTTCTGGCTAGAGAGAAGTAAAGAGTAAAGTAGTGAATTAAAGTGGAAGCTAACCAGTAGACTAGGGATGGGCGAACAGATTACGGTTCGGGTTCGGCCGTTTGGTTCGGCAGTTCGGCTAGTTCGCCAAGTTCCGGTTTGGCTGTTCGGTTCAGCCATTCTGTTCGGCGGTTCGGTTAGGCTGTTCGGCTGTTCGGTTCGGCCATTCGGGAAATGTTGTTATGGGTGTTTTTTTGTTTTTAATATGGTTTTTTGG
The DNA here is from genome assembly GCA_003113815.1 of Sphenodon punctatus. Taxonomy (NCBI): domain Eukaryota; kingdom Metazoa; phylum Chordata; class Lepidosauria; order Sphenodontia; family Sphenodontidae; genus Sphenodon; species Sphenodon punctatus. Next base: position 967,272 of record QEPC01015142.1, on the reverse strand, counting down.
TTTTTTATTGGGTTTTATATGGTGTTTTTTTTTATTTGTTTTTTTTGTTTTTATATGGGTTTGTTTTTTTTAATCTAATATTATATATATCTATCTACACTAAATCTAACTGCTATTAACTATTCTAAATGCTATGAACTAAATGGATTATCTAATAAGTACACAGACCTACTCCTACAAACACTAAAACTAAATCACTAA
>QEPC01015142.1:936142-951420 GCA_003113815.1 Sphenodon punctatus | reverse complement strand
AAAAGGGGTCTGTGTTCTTGAACAGGCAGTTTGTTGGTGAAGCTACTAGGGATGCTGGTCTGGATGTGTCTGATTTGGTGGCAATGCATCCCTGAAACTGGCCAATTTTTTTTTTTTTAAAAGGCCTGTGTTTTTGCACAGGTGTTTGGCTGCTAGGGATGCCTTTGGGGGCTTGTAGGAATGGTTTGGTTTGTTTATGTGTGGTTTTCTGGTTTTTATATGGGTTTTGTTCACTTGATGATGTGGAGTGTTAAATATTAATTCCCGCCACCCCACCCCCAACACACACACAGAAGAGGGTGAGGGGAAATTAGTATTTCATGCCTGTGATTCAATTGAGGTTTTGAAATCGTGAGATGTAACGGTTAGTCTGGTGATCTTATGGATGTTCAAAATCCTAGAAATGTGATGTTTGTGATAAAATTGAGGTTTTGAAATCATGAGATGTAACTGTTAGTCTGGTGACCTGCCTGCTTTTAAACCTGGCAGAGGAGGGGAATATAACCTGCCTAACTGAAATTGCTGGATTAAGTAATGTAATGTCCATCCAATGTTAACCCTGGGAACTCCTTGCTTCTGACTGGGTTATGCCCTGGCTCTGCCTACCGTATCCCTGGCTCCACCCCTAGGCCCGCCGGCCTTACTACCCCAGTGCCCCTCCAACATCAAAACCCACCAGCCACCGCTGTTCAGGGTTCCTCTAAAGTGCAGGCTTGACTAGCTATGCTATTAAGTCTGGCTTCCAACCTACTCTATAGCCAGTTCCAGTCCTCCTCGCTGGGGCTTCTCCCACAATGGAGAGTCCCCAAACACACGTAGACAATCCAAGCCTTCTTTCTGGTCCTGTATCCTAGTTTGCTCCTATCTGAGATCCAGACTGTGTCTCCAGGGGTGAGTTGCTGGAATTGGCTGCTCCAAACTATAAGGAGGACTTCTATTTATCCCTCTCTCATCTACACCCCACCCCCACACTCAGACTGAGCTTCAGGCTTCTGGTTAGTACAGGTGTGGTCACTCAGCTGACATACTTTCCTCAAGTGCAGGATTTTGACTAGCCACCCAAATCCTCCCCAGCCACCTACCCGCTCTGGGTACTGATCCTGGCAGTCACCTGTGACCCTGTCACACCTATCTTGAATCTTCAATGCCCACTCTTATTTCAATGTCACTGGATCAATGAATTGTCACTAGATAGTGCCTTCTCCTCCCCCCCTATGTATTGCGGAGCCTATTTCATTTCTTTGTATAGTTGCATAATAAGCATCCTTGCATCTTCCACCGAGAGCACACAATGGCCTGACCATTAAGCTGTACCGCCAGATGGAGGCTTCAAGGTTTTTTCAGGACCTGATCCAACCCCAGCTGCACTCCACACACCTGTGTATAGGCGAATAAACAGTGATAGGAGAATGGTGCAGCTTTTCAAAAGTGAGATAGTTTTAGAACAGCCTTCAGTCTCACTATGGAAAGTAATAAGGGCAAGTCCATCAGCTAAGTCGTCAGCCTGAAGCCTTGGGGGTGAACTGGGTTCATTTCCTCGCTCCTCCACAGATTTCCTCTTTGAGTTTGGGCTACGGTTGCCATATGTGCAGATTTGCAGCCCTGCAACCTGTATTTCTCTTAAGTGTCCTCTAAAAAACTGAATATATGGCAACCCTCATTTGGGCAAGTCACTTTGTCATCCTGTCCCTTGGTTCCCAGGCGTGTACAACAGCACTTCCCTACATCACAAGTGGACTGTGAGAATAAACACAGGACGTATTTTGAAGCACCCAGATATTTATTATTAATTATTATTATTACATTCAATTTACATCAGTTCCTCCCTCATCATCTCATCTCCAGGTGCCTTTATTATCCACCGTTGGTTCCCTTTAATGTATTTTGTCCTTCCTCTTTGAAGGGAGGAGGGCACTATAAAAATAAATTTATTTATTATTATTTAATTAATTTATTTATTCCTCCCTTCTCCAAGGAGGATTCAGGGTAGCCTACAATAAATAAATAAAATAATAATGATAATAAATAATAATAATAATAATAATTTATTGCAAAGCAACATGCTATTGCAAAGAAAGAGACCAGAAGCAGAAACAATACACATAAAACCAAGGTCACCCTTGCCCTCGCACAGATAAAAAGATCCAATTATGGCCATAACACAGATACAAATTATACAAGATACATACATCTAGCTCCCTACACCCCACTACTGTATTGGCAGGTCACAGAGCCATATATTCTCATTAGGGATGGGCGAACAGAACGCGGTTCAGATGTTCAGCTCGAAACCCAAGTTCGGGTTCGATGGTTTGGTTCAGCCTAGTTCGGTTTGGCCGAACTTGGCCGAACATTCAAAAATAGCGCTACCGAAACCGAAACAGAATTTTTGGTCCTGAAAAGACTTTTTTTCCCGCCCCTGAACCACGACTGAACTGTTCGGTCATTCGAGAGTTTAGTTCGGACTTTCAGTTTGGACATCTGAACAGACCGAGTTCGTTCCGAACTCTGAACATCCGAACCGCATTCACCCACCCCTAATCCTCATCTTCAAAGGATTCTATACCAATGCCAGCTCACAGAGCCGCTTTTAAAAAATGCTAATCTGAAGGAGTTTAGCAACAGCTTTAAATGTGTTTGGAAAATTATCTGCCAATAATAAATAAAATATAATACCATTCTAAAATATAAAAACACACCAAAGCCTCCTCCCACACACTGGACTGAAGCTCTGAGGAAGGCTGGGCTGTGATCTCTCTGCACAGTAGGCAGGCTATGTTTGGCCTGCAGTCAAAGATCACCCAGAGGATCTGGGCAGGGTTGCATGGACTCTTTTATTTTTTAACTTAGTTTGTTCTGGTGTCCCTGCCTGAGTAGGGCACTGTTTGTTGAAACAAGAGTGAATTTATTGTACTGGCATATAGCCTTGACACTATACATCACACAGAATTTACAGGAATACATAAAATAAATAATCGTGCATGACGCTATTGTTTGGGTCTTTCAGAATATTTATTTTATATTTTTAAAAAATGTATTACCCCACCCCCATCCTACCTCAGGCAGCTCGGGGCGGCTTATGTGAATATGCATTAAAAGGAAAGATTACTTTACTCATATGTCTCCGAGACCAAAGTGTATCACTGGAGGGGCCAGCTCCTGTAACAACCAAACAACTCACTGTGCGGAGGATAGACCCATCCTAGGGACACAGAGATAAGTGGCGTTACTCTGCTGTGATCTGCTCTGCATATTCAGAAGCTCCAACAGCTGCTGTCTGGGCCTTAGATTTAAAGAAAATCCCCCTTCTCTCCCATAAAAATATGAGGCACAGTTTGTTGACACTGTCCCTTTTAAAGCAAAATATGGTGTTAATCACAATTGTAGCTGACGTATTTTGTTTCTTCTAAACTGTGCCATTACAACTGCTTTACTAGGGAGAGAAAATTACTTTGGTGGATGTGTTGCCAAAAGGGTTTTCTTTTCACAGCCAATTATACTAACGGTACTGTCGTTATTAAGTGAAAATCAAGTAAACCCAGTACTGAAGATATAACTACATGAGCAATGAAAACCTTTTTAGAGTCCCCTAGCTGCTACAGCAATTCTATCATAGAAGTTTTATGGCTGCAATATATACTTTGTCTATTACTGGATTCCTGTCTTGTTTATGGAATTTAAATGGCCTTGCTTCTGCCAATGACTCCGCATCCATAAGGAAGTTCCATACAAATTCCAGGTGTCTGTTTTATCTGCAAACAGACCACATTTTGCACGTTGTTTCCATGTCATTTTCAATTCTAGGTTATTTTCCAGAAAGTCCGACTTGATAAAGCTCTTTGCTAGAAATGGAAACACAAAAAACTCCCCAGGAATGAAGGTGGTAAAGGCCAGTTATTAAATAGACGTAAACTAAATTAATACCTAATGTAAAGCCAAATCAAATAAGTTTGTTGAAATTTGAATTTGAAATGATTTTGCACATTTGGAAGTACAAATTCAAAGTTTATGGGCAGTCATGCGAAGGTCGCACTCTGTGATTCGGGTTTGTATGAATAGGTTTGTATAGTTTCACTTAAGCCATAGGTCTCCTTTCCAAATTATTGATCAGGCCCATGTGTTGCAGTGCCACCTAGGGGCAAACCTCCTTTGCCCAGCCGGCTTTCAGTGGCTTCAATGCTGCGCGGGATCTTTCAACTACATAGCACTCAACAAGGACCACACCTGCGTTATGTATGCATGCAACATTTATTGATAGAACAACAAGCAGTATTGATGGTACAACAGGCAAGCAAAACACCCTAACAATGAGTGTCTCCCCGATCCAGTTCACCGACAGAGTTCCTTGATGCTGGTGCATGTGACTAGCGGGCGGTGGAGCTGCGAGTAGTCAGCTACCCGCCTACCCCACATTTCCTGTCTTGCTCTTTTATAGACTTTGGTTGCTTCAGCCTACCTGACCACCTGGCCATTACTGACCAATCTAGTCCAGGCTCTTCCTTTTTGCCATCCCAAAGCATGATTTTTGGGCTGAATCACCTGGCTAGAATTGACCAATCCAGGCTTGGTCCATCCTTTTTGGCAACCTGACCAAGCACTTTTCCTTTCCCTGAACAGGCTCCTTCAGTCTCTACTCCATCCCCTGCCCTGAGCATACCCCTAATCGGTCCCCTCCCCCCCCCCCCCCCACCTTTTATTAACTACAAAAGTGACCCCTGGAGAAGAAAAGGTCTCCCACCATCCCTGGTTTCAACTGACCAAAGCCCATCATCAAAGCAGAAGAAGTCAAACAGGTGAAATGAAGGCAATAAGAGGGTGTGAAGCCAAATTCAAATATTTGTTAAAGAAAATGAACACTCTAGTTTCATTCATAGATACAAAAATCCCTCTTTGTTTCATCTCTATTGATGTAACTCCTCCAAAGCTAATCAGGAGCATTGCGCTAAATGTTAATGGGGATGATGTTAAGGTGCATCTTTATCCACTAAAGTTCATGAGAGCTGGTTCACTGACATTGTAACAATCTTCCACTCACTGATGTGCTGTTATTAACAAGGCAGATTTTCTCTTTGTTTTTCTCAGGAGAGGAACATACGCACCCCAGGTCAGCCCTGAGGGGGTTTCCCCTAGAGTTAAGTCAATCATTCGCCATGTTTCCATTGGGAAAAGACCATTTGCTGCCTCCTGCGCAATGAAAAAAAAAACATACCACTTTCTTGCTGCTTGCATCAGTTCCCATTCAGGAATGCCTTTGTTCAGTTCTTTGGGTACTTCTGCTACTTTGGTTGGTATTTTTCTGCTACTTTGGTCCTTTATACACTGCCTTTGAACTGTAAATGACAAAACAGACACCCAAAAGTGAAATTGCCAAAAGTGATGAAGTGACAAACGTGATGGAAAGTGATTTTAAAAAAAAGTAATGAAAGTGATAAAAATTGCCATTGGCATTCCCAATTTCAGCAAAAGTTCAAGAAGAATATGGAACATGGAAATAACAACAAAGGTTCATCAATGTTCCTGAAAGATCAGGATTTAATGGCAGTTCAGGAACAGATATTCCTGATTCAGGTCTAGTTTCCCCCTCCTTTCTGAAGTCCCAGTGAAACAGCATCTCTTCACCCAAAACCCTTTTGTCCTGAAAATTAAATAATTTAATTAGCCCATTAAAGACCCCCCCAAAAAACCCACTAGAGTTGTAACTGGGTACCTGGCAAATTGGGCACCCTGGCAAATCTAGGGTGCCCAACTCACTGCAGTTATGTGCTCAATAGTTATGTTCGGGCACCAATTGGTACCCAAATGTGGCGTGATGGGCTACCTGACTCCTGGGATAACTATTATTTATTAATTTATTATTATTAATTATTATTATTATTATTATAAGCATTTATATAGCACCAGCTATGTACCTGGCACTTATAAAGAACAAGATAGACACAGTCCCTCCCCGAGAGCTTACAATCTAAAGACAGGGAGAGGGGAGACAGGGAAGGGGGAACAGAGGGGATGCAACATTCATGAGGATGCGAGAGCTCAGGTACACGTTCTTGGCTTGTTTACAGTAAATTGGGAGTTTGCAGATAACAGGTGGGGGATAATCCTGGGTGGGGATGCTTTGCAGGAGTTCGGAAGTGTGGAGCAGAAGAGGTGGGTTTTGAGGAGGGACTTGAAGGTGTGGAGGGTGGGGGCAAGGCAGATGAGGGCAGGGAGGGAGTTCCAGGTATGCAGGGCAGTGAGGGAGAAGGCGGTTGGGGGAGCAGGGGAGGCGTGGGAGGGTGAGGGTGGGGATGGATGAGGAACGGAGTGCTCAAGTAGGGGTTCGAAGGGAGATCAGGGCAAAGAGGTAGGGGGGAGCGAGGTTGTGAAGGGCTTTGTAGGTGAAAACAAGGAGCTTGTGCAGAATATGCTCAGAAAGAGGGAGCCAGTGGAGAGAGGAGAGGTTTCACGTGGTCAGAGCGATGGGCTAGGTGGATGATCCTGGCAGCAGAGTTTTGAACAGAGATAAGGGAAGAAAGGTGGGAGTGGGGGAAGGCCAGTGAGGAGGAGGTTACAATAGTCAAGGCATGAGATGACTAGGGCATGGATGAGAGTTTTGTCAGAGGATACAGACAGAAAAGGGCAGATCTTGGCAATGTTGTGGAGGGAGAAGCAGCAGGATTTGGCAATGGAGTCAATGTAGGGTTTGAAGGTGAGGTGCGAGTCGAAGATGAAGCCTAAGCTACAAGCTTGGGGTACAGGGAGGATGGAGACCCTTTCAATGGCAATTGACAGGGAAGAGGGAGAGGAAGGACTGGGAGGGAAGATAAGGAGTTCAGTTTTAGCCATGTTCATTGTTCAGTTTGAGTTGGCGTTGAGACATCCAGGCAGAGATATCAGAGAGACAGTTGGTGAGACGAGCTTGCTCATCTGGTTCAAATCAATTTTATTTACACTAGCTGAACAGCCATGGCAACATTCTTAACATAGAATATAAAGCCAACTATACAGCAATAAAAAAAATAAAGTTTGCAGCAGGGGGCTTTCCCCAGGGCCACACAGGGTACTGGGGAATTAGCTCACCCCTCTGCTATGCAGTTTCAGCCCGAGCCTTGGCTAAAAAACCCATGAGACAGGGGGGTACCCTCTTCTAGGACCCACCACACAGTCCATAGGGTATTAAGTCCACAGTCCTTTATTAGACACAACCAGGGCACACAGTCCCTGGGTGTGGTGAGAGGAGAGCGGGGCTGCATAGCAGAACTACAGCCAGTTTTGGAGCAGCTTATCACTCACCTGCCATTGGGAGTCCGGAGCCAGGGGGAGGAACACAGCACCTGGTGGGAGAGAACATAAGCCCAGCTGAGCCTACGGCGAGTGTGGTGAGAGGAGAGTGGGGCCGTGTAGCAGAACTACAGCCAGTTTTGGAGCAGCTTGTCACTCACCTACCGTTGGGAGTCCGGAGCTGGGGGGCGGAGCGCAGCACCTGGCGGGAGAGAACATAAGCCCAGCTGAGCCTACGGCTGCACCTTGGGCGCACGCCTAAGGGTCGCGCGCTCAAGGGTGTGCCCTTGAGAGTCGCCCTTGAGGTGCCTTGGGGTCGCCAGGAGGCCAACACCAAATTTTGCCATTTTCCGGACTCACTGTAAGGTTACCTGAATTTGTTAAAATTAGTTTTGGTGTGGGACATTTGAGGTCTTTTCAGCTGAAATGGCGAATCTTAAACGCTCACGCGCGGAGGCAGCGTTTATTTCACCTCCAGTGGTAAATTTGCCTAAACAAAGGAAAATTGACTGCTTTTTGACCCATAACTCCAAGTCCAAGGGATCTGGGTCAGCAAACTGTGTTCCCGTTGAAAATCGCTACTCTGCATTGGCTGATTTCCAGGAAGATGACTCATTAATTTTGGGGACTGTTAAGCATTCATCACCGAGTCCAGGTTCTGTGGATAGGGGTAACTTTAATGCAGAAGCCATTGAATGTTCCCCACAGAGTAGAAAAGATTTTGGGCTCGTGCCTCTCTTAGCGGATCATGTGCCTTTAACATCACAAACTACATTTTTTGTTTTTGCAATTAAATTGTGTCAATTCAAAGATAGAGGAGCTCCCGGAACTCCTCACTACACATTTTGCCTTGCTTCAGAGGGGAGAAGGGAAGCCCCAATCATTGTCAGGAATAGATCCTGCCATCCGTTCCCCCCCCCCCACACTCTTTTTAAAGAGGGGGAGGGAAGAGGTATGAGTGTTTCTTGGTCGAGCAAGCTCTCAGAACCTGTTAGTGAAACTATTGGGAAATTTGTTCCTCTTTCTCTTAATGTGATTTTTAGTGTGCTCTCCTTGCCCTCTGGCCATCTGCCCTTTTGGAATTCTCCCTTGGATGTGACCGAGCATCTCAGGATTTTGCTCCAGGCTTCTGTAACAAGGAAAACCATTCGCTCTATCAACCTTATGTGCCACACCAAGGGGCGTTGGCTGGTGAATATTGCCTTTGACTCCATAGAATTGGTAGCCCTTATATTTCAGAAGGAGGAAAATTTAAAGGACAGACTTGTTTTTATCTCCAGAGTGTACTCTGAGGAGTCAGGCAAAATGACTGAGGCCAGGGGCTTGCCCATAAGAGAATATACAAATGGGGGCATAAAAGTAAATGCTGGGTCTAAAACTTTGTTGAAACCAAGTAAGGGAGTTCCATCAAGCCAATCTGAAAGGATAGCAGCCCAGGGGGTAGCACTGAATCAGGTGGGAAACTTGCTTAATTTATCCCAGGAGGATAGAATGGAGACGGATGCATGTGGGCTACATAAAGACCATTTTAATGCCCCTGGGTACACGCTTGCTCTTGAACATCCTATTACTGCCTTGGTCTCAATGGAGCAGAGGGATCTTTTAGAACGTATGCAAGCTCCGCACTCCCAATTAGGGAAGTTAAATGATGGAAATTTGCAAAAGCCAGTAAGTAGATCTAGGGGTGGGTGGCAGAGGAAGAATGAAACAGTGGGAGTACAACTCCTGGATATCTCTATTAAAACACAAGCAATGACCCCCATTCTACAGGCCCCATGTTAGGAGGAAAGATGGTGCCCTTTGTAGAAAATGCTGTATCCATGCAAGAGCAAGTAAATAGAACAGCATTAGATATCCCATCCAGAGACTCTATACTGTTTCAAACCTCCTCCAAGGAAACTATAATTGAAGTAAGAAGTTTTGGAATTTTGTAAAGGAGCCTGGTGGATACTGCAGATAGACACAGGCAGTTAGATTGCTTTGGAGTTGTGTTAGCCCAGGCAAGGGCGAGTGGGGTTTTGCAGTCTTCAGGAACTATCCTGCCAAATGAATTGGCTTATAAAACAAGATATGTAGGGGAAATGAGTAGTAGTAAGAGTGGATTGGATGGTACTTTAGGGAATCCTAGTGGTGCCCCGACACTTATTTTACCTCTTCTTGTAGTACAAGAGAAATACTTGGATCCTCTCTCAAAAGAGGTGGTGAGATCACCCCCTTGACAGGACGACAAGCCTCAGGCTATATCTTTCATGTCTTGGAATGTGCATGGATGGAAACCATATTTGGATGGTGGTGGGGCAAATGTGTTAGCTGCTCATGATATTATCTGTGTACAAGAAACATGGGTCAAAAACGTTGCATGTCTAGAGCTAGCTGGCTACCAAATTTGGGGTTCCCCAGCTATTAGAACGGTGAGATATGGAAGAGTGGCAGGGGGGCTGGCTATCCTAGCAAAATTGGGGCTTATGATGGTGGGGGAGGAGCTCCCTAATCCACCTAGGAATACTATAATAGTGAAGTTTACTAAGGGTCAGTACAGTGGTATAATAGTTATAAAAATCTACATACCATCTTCCATGGGCACAATAGAGAGAGCCCTTATCTGGTGTAATTTAGAAAATTTCATTTTTGAGTGTGGGGAAAAATATCCGGATTTTATTCCCATCCTAGCTGGGGATGTAAATGCGAGAATCGGGAATTCAGATTATAAGTTTCTTGAAAGACTGAATTTAGAAGAGGAATACGGTTTTATGGGAAACCACCACACCTCCAGGAACTCTATCTGCAATTCAAATGGATTGCAGTTTTTGAAATGCCTATTTAGGTTAAATTGGTGCACTCTAAACGGGAGAGGGAGTGCTGATAAATTTGGGGCATATTAGGAATGGGTGAACAGAATGCGGTTCAGATGTTCGGATGTTTGGTCGTTCAGTTCAAAACCCGAGTTCAGATTCGATGGTTCGGTTTAGCCGAGTTCGGGTTGGCCAAACTTGGCTGAACAGTCAAAAATAGCACTATCAAAACCTAACCAAAACCTAATTTTTGGCCCTGAAAAGACGTTTTTTTCTGCCCCCGAATTCATCCAAACTTATCTGAACATGACCGAACTGTTCGGTCAATCGAGAGTTCGGTTCGAACGTTTGGTTCGGTCGACCAAACAGACCGAGTTCGGTCCGAACTCCGAACATCCAAACCACGTTCGCCCACCCCTAGGGCATATACTTTTATAGGGGAAGCGGGGACAAGTGTCCCAGATTATATTTGTATCCCTAAGATATATTTTGACAAATTTTCAGACTTTACAGTCATTCCCCCTGGGCTCAGTGATCATCAGCCAATATTAGTGAAAATCAAATCAGTTGGGTTCCTTCACCGTTCTTTGATTTAGAACTGCAGTTATTCAGTCTAATCCTCTTTGCAGGAAAAGCATCAGATGGAACCAGAGGGTAGCTGCTGTAGTGTTGGGGAAACTGATGGACACTAGATGCCTGGAATTAAAGGCTACAATTAGTGATGTTTCAACTAGCGAGGAGGAGGTTATAGTTTTATATAATGACCTTATAAAGGAGCTGCTGGAAACACTGAATTCCATGCCCCAGGATGGGGTTAGGAACAAGGGCCCCACTTGGTTTGATGGGGAATGTGGCACCCTCAAGTTGATCATAAATCGAGCAGCGCGGGAGTTCAAGCAGAGACCTGAGAGTCAGAACTTGGATAAATTAAGGTCTGCAAGGGCCATCTTTAAGAGAAAGGTCAAGGAAAAGAAAAAGAACTATCAAGTGACCTAATGGGAAAAATTAGGGCTGGCAGTCGAACAGAAAGATGCCATCAAATTTTGAAACTTAGTTAAAAAGGGGAGTTGTGAGGAATGCTCTATCCCCAGACATGAAATTTCCGCGCAAGCATGGCAACTGCACTTTCAGGAGATATTTGCATCTGCCAAAAATGGGGGGACAAATTCTATGATAGATCTTTGTCTGGCAGACTGCCTTTCTTGACCTCCAGTTGAGGAGATGGAAGTACGACATCTTATAGCCGCCATGCCTTTGTGAAAAGCCCCTGGCGAGGATGGGATGTTGGGTGAACTATTCAGAGAGAACATCGATTAGTGGACACCTGTCATTGCTATGCTTTTTGATAGCATAAATGTAACTGGGAGTTTTCTGACAGGATGGAATAATAGCATAGTGGTCCCGAGCCATAAGAAAGACCCAAAAGATGATCCAGTAAATTATAGACCTATCAGCTTGCTAGATGTAATGGCAAAATTATACGGCAAATATCTTCTGTTTAAACTGGAGGCGTGGGCAGAAAGAAAAAATATATTCTACGAGGAGCAGGCGGGATTCCGGTTAGGCTGTGCAACAGTGGACCATTGCTATGTTCTGGATCACTTAATTAATAAATATTTCCAAATTAGGAAGGGAAATTTATTCATCGCATTTGCCAATCTTAAATCGACTTTCGATCCAATCGACTGAGACTGGCTCTGGGCAAAGTTAGCATCTTCAAATCTGAATAGGCATCTCCTTTATTTGGTTCGTGAGCTGCATATGCAAACTTTCATGAGAGTTCGGTTAACTGGAGAAGGTCACCTGACTGATGATATACCAGTTTACTTGGGCGTCAAACAGGGACTGGCCCCCTTTCTTTTTAAGTTTTTTATCAATAATATAATTGTCTCCTTCAGAGACGAGCTGATTTTTGTACCCTGCATAGGGAAGAGAGTTTTTCCAATCCTCCTCTATGCAGATGATATGGCACTCTTGTCAGTTGCTGAGAGTGGGATGAGAAGGGCTCTTATGGCATTAAGTGACTACTGTAGGTCAGAAAAGTTAAAAATGAATTACGGCAAAACCAAGGTCATAGTCTTCGCTAGGAGATCACGTACCCGGAGATGGGAGCTCGATGGGCACAAAATAGATCAGGTGCCATGCTTTAGATATTTGGGGATGAACTTTGCTGCCTCTGGTTCTTGGACACACCATCTGGCTGCAGTCAAACTGAAAGCTCAGCAATCAGCAGGACGACTTATTAAATTCTGGGCCACTAGTGGGGGAAAGTTAATCATACCAGCTATTCAGCTGTTATTGTACAAACTTATGTCCCAAATGCTGTATGGAGCCGAATTGTGGGGCTTTGATGCCTTGCCCTTGGATGTAGTACAAAACACGATCCTCAGAAGGATTCTAGGTGCGCCAGCTTATACACCAGTGCCCTTTTTGAGGGCAGAAACAGGAGTCCTCTAGGTAAACTTCAGAGCCCAAGTGACCATCTGTAACGTCTGGATTAGATTAATGTTTTTGCCTAAGGATAGCCTCCTATATGCTTGTTGGGAGGGACAGGAAAATTTTAGGCACAAGCATACGTGGAGAACCCGGTTTACATATCTTCTGAGTGGAATTGGTTTTTCCCTTGGGGCTCTCGAGGGCCTGCCAAGGGGCTCACTGAAAAGGTTGTTTGAGTCGCATTTATCTGACATTTTCAAACAACAGGATATGGCTATGGTTGCTGCATCTGTGATTGCTCCCCAGTATGGGAGGATCAAAAAAATACATCAATTAGAACCCTATTTGGTTTATATATCTAATTTTGTCCTAAGGAAAGCACTCACGTTGGGCAGATTTCAGCAAATGCCCACAAAAGTACTAGAAGGGTGATAGAGAGCTATATCTTACCAGCAAAGGGTGTGTGACTGTACAGCACAGATTGAGGATCTTTACCATTATTTATTTGAATGTACACTATCTGCTGAGGTTTGTTCCCGGTTCAGGTTCAAGGTTCTGGTATTGATCTATAAGAACCTTCAAGGACCTCGTACCTTGGGGACCGCCTTGCCCTTCATGCCCCAGAGCGGCTCCTTTGGTCTGCCGTGGGTGCCTTCTTGGAGGTCCCCCATGTTAAGCGGGGAGTCACAATGGAGAGGGCATTCTCGGTGGCCGGGCCGCACCTTTAGAACGCCCTCTCGGAGGAAGCTCGCCTGGCCCCAAGCCTTTTGACATTCTGGCAAATTTGTCAAACCTGGCTGTTCACCCAGGCCTTTGGGGAGGGTGGGTTAGGAGGGGATTTATCCCCCTTCACCCTTATTTATCATGTTTCCTGGTCCTGTTTTAATTGTTGCAATTTTACGAATGTTTTAAAATGTTTTAGACTTGTATTTTTTTATTTTTTGAGTGTTAGTCGCCCCAAGCTGTTTCAGGAGGGGCGGGGTATAAATGTAATAAATAAATAAAAATAAATAAAAAATAAACGTTCTCTTCACGTGGCCCAGTTTCTGACATACCCAACACCTTCGTTCCTTCTTAGGGCTGTCCCTCTGATGGTTTGGCCCATAGAGGCATATCTTCTCTATATGACCCTGGACCCCACAGTTCCAACAATAAATGGGGTCTCGCCTTTCCCAGGGTTCATTTCAGGGCTTCCTTTCAGTTTTTAGAGGTAACCCATAGGGATTCCCTCTCCAGGTACAATCCCTCCATACCTGGCCCCACAAATCACCAAGCCAGCATTGCTCAACTCTGGCTCTCTTGGCCTGTCTACGGCTCTGACATCCCCGAGTTCCAGAGTTCTGGAGACCTTGCCCTTCCTTCCAGCAGTCCCTCCAGTAATGTCCCAGCTGGCCACAACTATAGTACTGCTACACAGTACCTCCCACCTTGGGTCCCCAGTACTTGCATGTCACAGTCCTTGTTCCTGGCTGCTGGTCATGCCGCCTCAGCTCTGGCTCAACAAAGTTCCACAAGCTGAGTGCCGTCGGGGTACGCCTCGGGCTCCAGCATGCACCTCCTGCCACCATAGCCTAACTCAAGGCCTGTCCTGGCCAAGCTACTCACTTCTCAGTTAAGGTCCAGGCGAAAAGCTCCACGGCTCCCTCCCAGTGTCTGGTCCCAAACTCTCACTGACTAGGCACCATCCCTCCAGTCATGTCTTCTTCAGGCACTGAGGCTCACCTCACTAGGGAGCTCACATTGATGCTGCTCACCAACCAAAATCCACAGCAAACTTGGTGCCCTTCACAAAATGGCCACCAAGGTTGGGTGCAGTTCCTGCATGCACCAGTGGGTGGTGCTATGCCTGCATTCTCCACCACATTCTGTAGCAGGGGGCTTCCCCCAGGGCCACATGGGGCATTGGGGTCGCATTGGGGAATTAGCTCACCTCTCTGCTATGCTGTTTCAGCCCGAGCCTCAGCTGAAAACCCCCGAGACAGGGGGGTACCCTCTTCTAGGACACAACCAGTGCACACAGTCTCTGGAGCTGCCAGCTCAGTCGCTTCCACCCTCCAGGCCCAGGCCCATCTCTCTCAGGCTCAGGAGCACCACAATATCAACCCCCCTGGTCCATCTAGCCAGACCTCAAAGCCCCAGGCTCTGGCCAAGCCTTTCCCAGGCACAAGGCTCCCACCTGAGCACAGCCTCTCCCCCTTGCCTGGGTCCCTCTGGTTCTCCAACCCTCAGTACCTTGGAGAGCATAAAGCATGAAGGCTTCTTCAGGGAGATCTGATCCCTTCAGTTCCTAGGCAGAGACTCCCTTCCTCTCTGCCTTGCTCTCCTTATGTACAGTACAGGCAGAGTGGGCGTGGCCAGGCTTCCTTTCCTCAGCCTTAAAGGGTTACTAAGCTGCTCAGTCTGTCCCAGGGTTTCTCAGCCTGTTTACCCCACAGGCTGTTCCCCAGCAAGGGGCTGTCTCTGTCAGCCCCCTTCTTAAAGGGGCAGCAGCCCCACAGGACTGCTCCCCGCTACAAAGTTATTAAAACTAAATTAAACATTTCATTATTATACAGGACGACCATTGAGTATAGCCAATAAAACAACAATAAGTCTCACCCATAACAATATACATTCTACTCCTATGCCCACTTGTCTCCATCATAATTTAACCTCCTAAATCTACATGCTGCCCAGCAGCAGCCCTAGCCTGAGGGCCCCAGCCTGGGGAGACATGGGAGAAGGGGGGGCGAGTGGTGGTGGTGACTCTGGGAGCAGAGGCTGGGGGCCTGGGATGGAAGGGGGGAGGTT
>QEPC01015142.1:910550-924905 GCA_003113815.1 Sphenodon punctatus | reverse complement strand
AATGCCTGGCACCCACCCTGCCTCTCTCTCTCTGTATCTCTCTCTCTCACACACACACATACGCCTTATCTGACTGACATCATGATGCAGGGTGGCATTGAGAAATAAACTGTAAGCCTGCCAGCCGGCCTATGGCTACACAATCTTGGCCTGCCTATGTGACGCTGACTGGCTCTTGCTCTCTCGTGCTGTACAGTCTTTGCTAGCCTATATGAGTGCCCTGCTGCCAATGTCCCAGCCTGCCTGCCCTACTGCCTCACATGCCACGCTGCCTTTCTGCCGGCCCAGCTTGCCGCCAAGCTCAAAGCAGACCTCAGTCTGCCTTCCTGCCTCCCATGCTAAGGTGCCTGTTTGCCCACCCAGGTTGCCTAGCTCAAAGCCTGCCCAAGACCGCCTGTCCTACTGCCTCTCATGCCAAGCTGCCTGCCTGCATGCCTGCCTGCCCAGGTTGCAAAGCTCGAACCCTGCCTCAGTCTGCCTGACTGCCACTCATGCCCTGCCGCCTGCCTGCCTGTTCTGCCTGTCTGCTGATGCTAGTGCCAATGGCCCCCAGGCCTATATGCTGCCTGTGCCAAGGGTTCTGTACCCTGGAACCAATGTCTGGTGATGCTAGTGCCAATGGCTCCCAGGCCAGCCCTATATGCCGTCTGTGCCAAGGGTTCTGTACCCTGGCAACCAATGTCTGGTGATGCTAGTTCCCATGGCCCCCAGGCCAGGCCTATATGCTGTCTGCACCAAGGGTTCTGTACCCTAGCAACCAATGTCTTGGGATGCTAGTGCCAATGGCCCCCAGGCCAGGCCTATATGCTGTCTGTGCCATGGCATCAAGCATCAGCCACTCCAGCCCCAGAACCTGCCATCAAGGTTCTGGGGCCTACGTTACTGGCAGGGAGGGCTGTGTCCAATATCTACAAGTTGCCACTCTAGTCCCAGCCCAGGACCCACCCCCAGGTTTCTTTTACCCTGTCATTCCACTCATGGGGTGCTGTCATGCCACCTTTTCTTTACAAAACCTGCTGTTCATGGCAAGAGAGACAGAGAGAGAGAGAGAAATGAGAGAGAAAGTCTCCCCACTGCTAGAAGGAAAGACAGACACGATTCCACCCATGCTGTCACATGCCCTATATGGCCACAGAGAGAGAGAGAGAAGCTCCCCGCTAGAACAAGAGAGATGGGGGGTGGAGGGGGAGAGGTAGGTGTATCCAGCTCAAGCTGCCACCTTCCAGAACCAGGAAGAACTCCCATCTGTGCTCATGCGCCCGATAGATGCCCATTGGCCATTGCCTACATCCAGCAGCAAACCTACCAGAATGAGATGGAATATATCAATATAACACAATGCTTTATATGTGCCTGCCTGCCTGCGTTCCTGTACCTGCTGCTACCACCTATCACTTGACTGAATGAAGTGTGTCCAACCATGCACTAATTCTAGGGACATAATTATTATTAAACTCACATAGGCTGTCATTCCATTGTACCTGAATCAGTCATGCCCACCCATCACAGGAACCATCAACGGGATTCTGGGACCATCATTCTAGTCACTGAGGGCTGCATTCCATTCCACTGCATCCAGAAGCCCGGTGCCCGCATGCCAGCCTGCCCCCCCCCAACAGTCTACTCCTCCGCACCCACCCGCGTATGCCCGCTGAAGCTGCTTGAAATAAAAGCCCCTCCGACCACCAGCTCCCGCCTCCTGCTGCCTGCTGCCAAGGAGCCTGTCTCTCTTTCTCTCTGGCACACCCACACAGACACAAGCCCTGCCCCTCCTGGGGGGCTATCTGCAAGTTGAGACCCTACTGCTGCCTGGCACATCTTTGGGTTAATACCTTAACTACGCTACATGTGGAGCCAGCTAGATGCTGCTGGTAGGGATCAACAAGCTGTACGAGATTCAGCCATCTGTCAGCCAGAACTTCAGCACATAGGGATAAAAGATTGGACAGGTCTAAAGAAGCTCATAACAACAAATAAAACAACTTTTATTAAAACTATTTAAACAACAACAACTGCCTGCATTCGGTCTCCACAAGTGGGTGGACTGGGTGGCCAATCTCTCTCTGCAGGGGACTTCCATTCCTAACAGGTCATAGGGAAATCCATTCCCTGTTGTTCCAGACCCCATGCCTTACCTTGCAGATGGCGATTCCATCACCCTTCTCATAAAACCTCCAGATATCGAACCTTGTCTGCTGACTGTCTGGGGGTTGCACTGGAGAGTCCGACCCCCATATGGGTGTCCTGTGTGGCGTGGCACCAGCACCGGCATACGATTCTTCTCTGAAACAGGAACGAATAAACAACAACTAAGTAATATCATGCATTTGTGATGATGCCTCTAGTCCTCCCTCCTTGGGGTGCTAGGGATGGCAACAGGAGATGGTGACTCTAGGTGGCAGGTGCAAATCCTGCCCTCCTTGGGGTGCTAGGGGATGCTATGGATGGCAAATGGAGAGACCCTGACTGGCAAGTGCAAATTCTGCCCTCTTTTAGGTGCTAGGGATGGCAACTAGAAAGACCCTGGCTGGCACGTGCAAATCCTGCCCTCCTTGGGGTGCTGCTAGGGAGGGATAGCAATGGAGAGACCCTGGCTGGCTTGTGCAAATCCTGCCCTACCTGGGGTGCTAGGGATGGCAACTGGAAAGACCCTGGCTGGCACGTGCAAATCCTGCCTTTATTTGGGGGTGCTACGTAGGGATGGCAACTGGAGAGTGGAGACCCTTGCTAGGGATGGCTGGAAGGCACATGTTTGGGTGGGGGTGCTGCTCGTGCCTGTGCCTGACTGCTGGAAGCGCCCCTCTCTCTCTGTGGCAGACATCCTCTGCTACCTGCTGATGCCCACCACCCACGCACCCACCTGCATGCCAGTGAGCTCACTCTAATGGATAGAGCCTTAAGTTTCTTGTCCTCAAAGTAAAAAAAAAGTTTACAAACCTGGCAGCAGTGGCAGCAGCACCTCCCATGCCCGCTGGCTCTGGCTCCTCCTCTACCACCGAAGGTCCAGCAGCAACGGCAGGAGGAACCTCTTCCTCCATCACTGGCTCCACCACCTGGCCTTCCCCCAGGTGTGGCGTTTAATGGTGGTGGTCACCTTCTTCTCCATTTTAAATTTTTTTTTTTTTTTTTAAACAGACACTCCAACACTCACCAAGACACCAACCAGCCAAACAACACAGTCAAACCAAACACAAGCAGCCAAAATACACAAACCGAACAGCCAGCCAGCCAAACACACACACTCTCGTCACACAGCTCCACATGCACTCGAATTTCCAGTTTCTGGCGCGATCACGAGATCTCACAATACCTTTTTCCGAACGCCCAAACCGAAAATGACCGAACCGAACGGCCGAACCCGAACGTTGCGACCAAACCAAATGGGCAAACTGAATGGCTGAGCCGAAACGAACCCAAACAACCAAACCGTGATCTGTTTGCCCATCTCTACTTTACAAGCATTTGGGTAATTAATCTTTTTTGTTGTTGTTTGCTTCTCAAAGAAGGAGAAGAGAAGGTATTTATTTTTTTTAGAATGCCAGTGTTTTTTAAGCAACATCAGACAAAGTTGTATCCTTTTTTATTACAATTAAGACGAATATACTATTCTGTAGTCATAAAGTTTATTTGCATATTTGAATACCGCATTGAAGATCCATATGATTTTCATTTGGGTATGTGATATTTGCATTTCTTCAGTTATTTCATTTTCGTTATTTCAGTCATTTTGGTATTTGTTCCACTGTTTGGTACTGTTTAGCATTGTTGCACACCAAACAGTTGTACAACTATAGGACTGCTATTGTGCTAGTGTGGTATTTCCATTGTTTGGTACTCCCTAGGTACTTCCTTTGGTACGCCAAAGAGTTGTGTGGCAGTGCTAATATACTGCTTGGCACACAAAAGTGCTAAGTAGTACTAAAGGAATTAATGAATACTGAAATACCAAAACAACTGAACCAAAATAATAAAAATGCCAAAAATACCTAAACCAAAATACAAAATAGCTGAAAGGAATAGTGAATATCTGGGGGGGGGGGGGGCTAGAGCTTCATATCCTCTTCGTTGAAATGCTTTGGAGACTTCTTTGAGCACTACTTTATATGCCCTGAATCAGGACAAATTATTTGTGATAAGTCTTTCAGTTACAAAGACAGCTCGCATTTTTCCAGTAGGGCTGACACAAGAATCAATAAGATATCTCGTGAGATATTGGCCGGGGCTGAGATCCCAGTGTAAAATCGTGTAAGATATCTCACTTAAAAAATAATAATAATAAAATGGAAAAGGGCAACCAGTTTGGGCATGCGCGGCACTGTTCTTGCATGTGCAGATTGGCTGCCCTTTCTTCAGAACCGCCGGGATGTTGCCAGTGCCATTTTGAATAAGGGCTGCACATATGCAGAACAGCTGTGGTGGCCATTTTGTGCATGTGCAGTGATTTTTAAAAAATTATTATTTTATTTTTTCTCCAGGATATGAAGCTGCCTTCTCACTGCTCTGCTGCCCCTGCAGAGAAGCCGAGCAGAGTGGAGGTGAGCGGAGCAGAGAAGCCAACCCGGAGAGGCAGTCAGGTGAGTCAGCCAAGGTTTGAGCCTAGAGGAGGGCTGTTTGCAAGATGCTCTCTTTTCTCGGTGAGAATCCAGGCAATTCTTGGCTTGTTCCCATTTGCAAAAACGAGTCGAGAATCCGGATTCTCTTGACAAGAAAAGTAAAAATGCGAGAATCGAGTTTCAGCCCTACTTTCTGGGGAGAAGTAATATAGTAACAGGAGTAGGGCTTCCCACAGATAAACAACTCATCACCTGATTCAGGTTCATCGGCCTCCTTGAGTATCTAAGACCACTTTTTCATGGGGTTAAATGTGCAGCATTTGGCATCGGGAAAAACTCTGGGAGACAAACGCTGTACAGATTTTGTCTCTTGAGAAAACAAAGGCATGCAGCTTTGCCTCCGATCATGCAGAGGATATAGAGCTGGAAAACTGCATTGTTTTCTCACAAGACAAAAGCTGCACAGCATTTGTCTTTCGAGTTTTTCCCAGAGCCAAATGCTATGCATTTGGTCCCATGAGAAAACAGTCTAAGTTTTTTCTTCAGCTCATTTTCTCCCAGGATAAGGCAGCTGCACGTTAAAATATGAGACTGTGAATATTTACACCAATGTACACAACCAGTTTCTGATAGCGCTGCAAAGGTTATTACGCTCAATTTAACACAGTAAAGCTCATCTAGCATTGTTGCACACCAAACAGTTGTACAGCTGCAAGAGTGCTATTGTACTAGTGTGATATTTCAGTATTCATTCCATTGTTGTATATGTTCATCCTGTCATTGTATATATTAGTACCCATTATTGACAATAAGGGTAGAATCTTTCCCTTATTGTCAACAATGGGCTCTAATATATAATGCGGATCATGTTGGATGCCATGGATCCAGCCAGATACCAAATAGCACAGTTATCCGTTTCATCTCTGGGTTTAGTCGCACTTTTATAGCTTTAATAACTCAATTGAAGGAGTTTTAGTGTTCGGTCTCTTTCAAAAACCATTTAAGTCAGTGAAAAAACACAATAGATCAGACCATGTAGAATCAGGCCCTTACATTTTGCATTGACTCTTTCACAATTAGCCTTTTTCTGTATGTGGCCTCTGAATATAGTCAAAATCACCATATATTCTTTTAAAGATTGGTGTGGGTTCTCCTGCTGGGGAGGAAATATTTTCCAAGTAGGTCACCATCCTAAAAACATTCACCTGTAAGGAAGCCAAAATGAAATCATCATTTGCACTTACTTGCGAGAATTGTATTTAGGATTACATTCATAATAATTAGTCTTTATAATGGGTCATCAGGAAGGCGGGCCTTTCACTTCAGAGACAGAGGTTACAGTACAGGACTACAGGAATAAGCTCTATTTCTTCACTCCTTGTTCACTTCTAGCTAATATATCTCCAGCCTCAAGTCAAATTTACAATCTTTTCTTTTAAAAAAAAAATCTATTATAATAAACACATACAACAGTTAATTACATGTATTTTCAACTAAGCTTAGATTACATTTCAGATTTCCTATAATGAATAGTCTGTACAATACCGTATGACATTTATAGTAACATCGAAACCAACTTAATTAAGCAGCATGAAAGGCAAATTGATACGTCTTACAACCTTAATCTTGCTTCAGACAATTTTCTTCAGTTTATGAAAACACAGGTTGAAATTATATTGCTTGCTAACTTCCTGACTAGCAGGAAATGACTGCTTATGGTCACTACGTTTGGAGAGTGCTTGCTTTTAACACCTTTGCACTGATCTCTATTGAATCCCCACCCAGTCAATCCTTCTGTTGCCTTCTGCTGAAACCAGAGCCATGGGAGCAATTATTGGGGGCAGGACACATCCCCAACAAAATTAAGAGCGTGGGCAGGTGTAGTCATAGAACGTGTGGGGCCCAGGTTGAAAATAAAACAGAGCCCCTGTGGTCCAGCCCTCCATAGCCTCACCTATTTCACAATTGGCAGTTTGGTGTTTTGCTACAAAAACAAAGACGTAGCATAATTTTTTTAAGGGCAGCCAGGGCATGGGCAGCTTGCTAGATTGGGCTGATGGGCGAGTCCTTGCAGGATAAGAGCCAAAGGGTGAATCTTTGCAGGATCAGGGTGGAGACGAGATTTGGGAAAGCATCGCTCAAAGGGCAAGCCAGCCATAGTCGGAGTCCAAGCAGGGGTCAAGCTGGAGAGGCAGTCAGAAGATATCTGCAGGGGCCTCTCTGACCATGGGGCTCCGACCATGATGACCCCTACTGGTCCTGCTTAAGGCCATCCCTGAGTATGGGGGACAGAAATCCCTGACCTCACTAAATCATCAGATAACATGGGCTGCCTAGTCAGACACTCTCGCCCAGGCAGCAGGGGGGTTTCCAATCAGAGCCTGGCAATGAAAGTAAGCAGCGGCATGGACAAGCCACACACTCTCCTCGCATCTGAAGTGGTCACGAAAGTGGTGGCATTTGCTTCTGGCTGTGTTCTTCTCACTCTCCTTTTCCTGGGAAACTGGAAAGAGGAAAAGAGAGGACACCTTATCTTGGAAACAAATGGGCTCTCTGGTAATATTCTTCCCTGGACTGCAAGGGAAGGTGGCCCCAGAGTGAGCAGAGGTTGTAACAATGAGCTGAGGTGACTCAGGCAAAATAAACTCAAACAGGATCTTTATTGGGCCTGCTCTGCATTTCAGCCCTTGCAGGAGCTGCTTCCTTGCTGCCCACTTGCTTCTAACTGCCAGTCCCAGCCCTTGCTCTCCCTGAGGATCCGCCCCTTATACTGGCTCCTCCCTGGACCATACCAACTCAGCTCCCACTATAACTCCCTATTTACACTATATACAGTCTTTAATAGATAGGCAGCCAGAGGTTGTTAGCACATGACTGTGTTGGAGAACCGTCTTTACCACAGTCTCATAGTCCTGCAGGTACCTAGGGGGTGCCCTAATCTCTACTGTCTCTCTTCTCCCTCTGCTGACTGCTAGGCTGATGGATCAGGCTCCCTAACCTCTGGGTCCTCCTCCTCACTCTCAATCTGCTGCATGGAGCTCTGGTCACTTTGCTCTGGGTCGTTTACTTCATGTGGACCTTCACTCCCACTGTCCTGTCTGTGCTCTGAACATTGGCGCACCTTCAGGTGTCTTCGATTTCTACAAATTGTGCGACCTTCTCGAGTGGTCACTTCATACAATCGAGGCACTACCGACTTGCTGATGACCCCTTTGGACCATTTGGCTTGGGGCCCTTCCAGGGGCTGAATCCATACTGGTGTGCCACTGGTCAACGTAGGCAGGTCTCGTGCTGAACGATTGTAATAGTGAGCTTGCTTCTGCTATGTCTTTTTCAATTCAACTTGTCTGTTGGCAACAATTTTGGACTTTAGGAGTTCACTTGAGATGGAGAGTAATGTTTTCGTTCTGTGCCCCATCAGGGTCTGTGCCGGGCTGCTGCTGCACCCTTGAGTGGATGTGTTTTGATGTGACAAAAAAACTTGGTAGGAGCCTGCCCCAGTTGCTGCAGCCCTGTTGAGCAGTCTTTTGGCTGTCTTGACAGCAGATTCTACCTTCCCGTTACTCTGCGGGTAGTCTAGTGAGGTCACATGTTTTAATTCCCACTGCTGGGCAAACGTTTTGAATTCTTCAGATGTGAATTGAGGTCCGTTGTCACTCATGAGTTTGTCTGGGATTCCATGTCTCACACAGTACATCTTTATTCTGTTGATTATCTCTCTGGATCTTGTGTCTTCCAGTCTATCAATCTCCCAGAAATTCGAATAATGGTCAACAGTTATGAGGTATGCGTGTCTTAGAGCGTGAAGAGATCCACCGCTATCTTGTCCCATGAGCATATGTGTGTGTGTGTGTGTGTGTGTGGGAGGGGGTGTCGTGTGGCCACAGTGTCTCTTTTTGCTTCTGGGTGCCATCTGACTTGCATGTCTGACAGCCCTCTATGAAGGCTCTCATCTGGGCTCCCATCCTGGGCCAGTATACACAGTCTCTTCCAAGACATAGACAGCTCTCGATTCCCAGGTGGGATGCATATATTTTCTTTATTACATGCCAGCAAAGTGATGAAGGCATTATGAGTGTTGATCCTCTGTATATCAGCTCTTCCTGTATGCTGAGCTCTGTTCTGCAGTGAAATCAGGGTTCGGTGCCTATTGGTGCCTGGACCTCGTCTGCTGACCACCCCTTCAATATTGTGTTTTTTAACATTTGTAGAGTCATGTCTCAATCTGTTGTGTTCCTGATTTCATGTAGCTTATCTTTTTTGATTGGCAGGTAATGTAGCATGTTGATAGATTCAATATCTTCGTCTCCACAATTCTCCTGTCCTTCTATAAAGACTCTGCTAAGCAAATCAGCTAGCACTAGATTCTTTCCAGGGCAATACCTGATTTGTGGGTCACATTTCTGTAGACTCATCAGCATTCTCTGCAATTTTTTTGGTGCCCCGAGTAGGGGGTTTGTCATTATGGTCTCGAGCAGCTTGTGGTCTGACAGTACCACAACGGAATGTCCAAAAGTGTATTGGTGGAATCGTTCCACTTCAACTACTACTGCTTGCAATGCTTTCTCGAGCCTTGCGTATCCCTGTTCAGTCTCTGAGAGGGCCTGACTGCATCAGGAGTGGACTGCCCCTAGCCCCTCCTCTGAGGCATTACATTGCAGGACAAGCTGTTGGTCTGGCTTGTAGTACTGTAGTACTGGTGCTTTTGCAAAGAGCTCTTTTATCCTGTGGAAAGCATTTTGTTGCGGTTCTCCCCAGTCCCAGGCTATGTGGTGCTTGATCAGTTGTCGTAGTGGCTCTGCCTCGGTGGCCAGGTTCAGGCAGTATTTTGATAGGTAATTCATCATACTGGTCACACTCTGTATTACTTTCACATCTTTAGGAGGAGGCATCTCCACGATAGCTTTGATTTGCTTGGGGTCTGGTCGCAGTTCCTCAGCAGACAGTATGTGTCCTATGTATGTCACCTGGCATTGCTTCAGCTTCATTTTATCAGGATTGAGTTTCACATTTCTGTCTCTGCATCTGTCCAGGAATCTGAATAGTTTCTCATTGTGATCTCATTTACCTCCTTGCCATTGGCACCTTCCCCGTATGAGTATATCATCTGCAATGACTTTCACTCTGGGCAGACCTTCCAGGGCCTGGTGTAGATGTCTTTGGAAGATCTACGGATCCGGGGAGATGCCCTTTGGCATGTGTAGCCATCTGTACCTTCCGAATGGGGTTGTGAATGTCGTTAGTTTGCTGGATTCTTCATCCAGCCAAACATGCCAGAAGCCAGCTCGAACATTGCAGATCATTAAGAGGCGTGCTTTGGATAGCTCAGGAAGCACATATTCAATGTTAGCCTTGTTGAGAAGCTTTGGGTCGATGCCTATTCATACTTTGCCTTATTGTTACCTCACCACCAGCATGCTGCTCCCACAGGGTGTTTACTTCCTCCACTCGGATGATGCCTTGTTTGCAGAGGCTGGCTAGTGCTTTCTTGACTGGCTCATTGAGTGCCACTGGTACTTTTCTACACTGGTGGCACCGCAGGATCAATTTTTTTAAAAAATTTTTTAGTATATCATTTTATTATAATTAACACCAAATTTACAACATTGGTTTACAGTAGTAGTATATCTTAAGTTGTATATTGATCTATGAAGTCATACATCTGCTAGATCATGTGTATCAAGTAAATTATCTAACAAGCAAAACAAACCAACAAAAAAGAGGAAAAGAATCGGTTTTAAACCAACATAATTCCAATGATATGAATCTTGTAGGGTTGACTATTCTCCTCAGTAGAAAGAAGAGTGCAATGTGTAGATTGAGGAGGAATATGTCTATATTGGAGCTCACTAAAATGTCCAGTCCTGCACAGCAGCATCTATTTTTCCAACTTAAGCAAATGTCAGTAATACATATTGTATTGCGTGATTTTTTCATGTCCACTTCTTTTGTAGTAATAGTCCAACAGGGGGCTCATAGGAAGCAAAAATCTTCCAGGTTGTCTTGTAGAACTGCAGAGATTCACTCCATGGATATAGTATACCAGAATCTCTGAATCCATTTATTATAAAGTGAGAACAGACTCACTTTCCAATTAGACACTATTGTGTGGATCACGGCTGTGGATAAGATCTGACTAGATCTCCTTTTCTCTTGTCTCAATTTTAGATCAGGAAACATCCTCAGCAATGCTATTTGAGGAAGGAAAGGTGACTTTTTCCAATTGTAACCACACCTGATGCTGGAATCTATTAATCTCTGGGCATTCCCAGCAACAAGGCAGAAAGGTATCAACCCTTTCACAATTTTGCCAACCTTTGGGTATTTTCAGACGCTCAACCATGGTCAATTCCTATGTTGTGAGCGCGATCCCGTAATGTCTGTTTAGTGTTACGCCAGATGTTCACCCCCATGAATCATGGGGGGGAATCAGATTTACCACGCTTCCGTCCCTACTCACCAGAGGAGGAATGGAAGCGTGGTAAATCTGATTTCCCCCCACGATTCATGGAGGTGAATACCCAGCGTCACACTAAACAGACGTGACGTTGACACGCTCAACCATAGGAAAACCCTGTGGTTGAGCGTGTCAGCGTCACATCTGGCTGCTGACCACAGCCCGGAATTGGCAGCGAGCATGGCCGCCAATTCCAGGCCGTGGTCAATGTCCCGGGGCAGGTGGGCGTGGCAGCCGCATTGGCCACAGCACCTGTCCGTTTCCGGGAGGGAGGGCTGCTGGGGGAGCATGGGGGACCGGGCCGTGCAGCCGTGCATTGCATCACGTGGCCCTGCCCCCTCCCCAGATTCCTCGCGGGATCAGGCGGCACGTCTGTTGGACGTGCCACTTTGAGCCCGGCGGGGAATCCTGAAGGTTGTTTCCATGACGGGGCCAATCGGTCCCGTCACGTCTGAAAATACCCTTTATCTGAATACTGGGGATTAATTTAATATATTCTTTGTGGAGTAAGATATAGTCTTAATATTAATTTCATTTCTGGTTCTCTTACCAGAAGAGACTTCAAGCAGCTATACATTGTTTGCCAGATCTGAGTCATGTCCTTTTTAATTATTACTATTCCCAAATCATTGCTCCAGTGCTCTACGTATCCGGCTTCTGGGAATCTAACTATCTGTTTTAGAATTTGATATAATGTGGAGAGAATTCTGAAATCAGGTGTAGCCCTTAAGAGAAAGCTTTCCAAACTTTGTGGTTTTCTATTATAATATTTAGGATCTTGTGGATTGTTGAAAATATTCTTGAGTCTGCCATAGAAAAGAAAATCCACTTTTTTCTTTAGAGTAGTTTCTAATATATCTATTGTTCTAAACATCTTTTCAGCATATAGATGTGAGGCCCAAAAAATACCGTTTTTGCCACCAGTTAGCCATCTTTTTATCATAAGTCCCCTTTTCCAACTGTGTACCAAAAATAGGAGTATAAGGAGATTTCTCTAATGGAATCTCAAGTTTACAAAGTCAGTTGGACCAAACGGTCCAGGATATGGTGTCATCCGCAAATGGGTGGTCTGTTTCAGTTCTCAATTTTGTAACTGGTGTGTCAGCTATTAATGTCTTGATGTTTTTTATACCTAACATTTATTTTTCCAAGGGTACCCAAGCTGGTTCAACAATGTCCTTCTACCACATCTTAATTCCCCTCAAAGCCGAAGTCCACAAATATAATTTTATATCTGGAACTTTCAGGCTGCCTTGGTCTTTGTTTGTGAATAAGATATTATGTTGGATCGAGGAACACCCATGCCCCATTAGTGGGAGATAGACGTCTCCCAATACTTCTTTACGCTGATGACACCATTTTAATCTCGCAGTCGAGGGTGGGTCTCAGGAGACAGATTTCCCTCTTTGGCGATTTTTGTAAATCTTAATTATTAAATATTAATTACTCTAAAACTAAGATTCTTATGGTGAAATCAAGGAAATGCTCCAAGATCCATTCCTGGCATCTGACAGGAGAACCCATTGAGCAAGTTAGTGTCTTTAAATATCTGGGGGTCATGGTCTCATCCTCATTGGACTGGAAGACCCACATGGAGCGGGTTAAACTACAAGCAAAGAAATCAGCTGTGGCAATCCTGAGATTTTATTTTGGACAAGGAGGGAGGCTGATTAAACCAGCATTGAGACTCTTTAGGGCCAAAGTTCTGAACCAGGCCCTATATGCGGCTCCAATCTGGTGCTTTGAATTTTTGAATAAGTTGGAAGTTATCCAGAATGGTTTTCTGGCCTCTATCCTTTCCCTGCCAGGTGGGACCCCACAGGTTTGCTTGAGAGCAGAGACCTGTATGCCTACAGTAAGGACAACTTTAATCCAGCTTGTGGTAAATTACTGGATAAAGATAGTAACTCCTCTGCCAGATTGGGGTTCATTGTTGTCTTTAGCTTGGAGGACTAGACTACTGGAGGACTGGCCACGGTTGGCAGAACAGGAGGTCCACAAGCTGGGTTTTTCAAGGTAGGTGCTGAGGAGAGTTGGTACAAAGCCATTCAAGGAAATGGTGCAGAGGAGACTACGGGATCAGTCCCTCCCGCTCAAGGGGGCTCTCTTGAGGGCCCAGAGGATGGCTCCTGACTTTGTACCCTTTAACCACTGCCACTGCCAAGTTTTATTTATTTAGCTGGATGGATCACTTGAGAAGAGTGCTATTTACATGGCTTCGATGTAATTCATTCCCATTGAGATATCTGGTGGGGCGATACAAAGGTATTCCCCACAAGCAGAGACACTGTGATCTCCGCGATAAGGGGACGCCAGACACAGTATTGCATATTTTACTCCACTGTCCAGCATTGGAAGGCCTTAGACGCAAGTTCCTGGGGAGGTTTCTCTCCGGGTTGCAGAAGGTTCCAGAATCTAAAATATTACAAATGCTGCTTAATCCAGCTGATGTAGTCCTTTCCACCAAGGTAGCAGATTATGCATGGTGGGCTACACTGCTAAGTCAGAAGACATGGGGGGAATCTATTAAGCTGGGTATTCCCTGAGGGTGGAGAGGAGGAAAGGATATATGGTCTGAAAACCATATAAATCCTTAGAGGTCAGAAGAGGTATAGGTGGTATGGCAGTCCGGGATTTGGCCACCTGTGTTTATATTTTGGAGGTACCAGGTGTACTGTCTGGTCCAGTTGTTCTGATTCTGTTCAAACCTACTACTGTGTGTACTGGGTTTATTATTGTGTACAAGTGGTATTTAATTAAGGGCCGTGTCTGCCACAGAGGTTTTATATAAGAATGAATATAAGATTCTAAAAGTTATATGTATAAGCCTGATTATTTGAGCTGTTGCTGGTCTAGGGAATGTACACAAGATTGAATTGGAGGCCCTAAATATATGTGTATAAGGCTGGTTATAGGCTATAAATTGAAGTGACTGAGGTTCCTAACAGGATTATTGTATAAGGGCTGCTCGGGCCTGATTGGACCTGATTGTATTATTATTAGTATTGGTATTATTGTTCTACCCTGTGCTGTTGGTGTATTTTATTTATCCTATATTGTAATAGCTACAGCTACACAATAAAAATAATTTTTAATTCTTAAAATTATGTTGGATTCTAGGTTTTGTTTTGCCAGATAAATTGAAAGATTGTCCTATTAAATAGTACAAAAAAACTCTTGTGGTATTTCAACAGGCAGGGTCAAAATCACATCAAGAAGTTTGGGTAATATCATCATTTTGATGAGATTTTTCCTGCCAAGCCAAGAACCAGTGAAGACTCTTCCAAGAAATTAATTTATTTTTCAATTCTTCAAACTCTGGTAAGTAATTAAGTTTATGTAAGT
>QEPC01015142.1:872477-906406 GCA_003113815.1 Sphenodon punctatus | reverse complement strand
AGGAGGGCCCTCAGCTGCCCCCTGCATTCACAGCCTCTGACCGGGACTTGGTAAGTAACAGAAGCAGATGTCCCCCTACTAATTCCCAGAATCCCATGAAAAAAATTGGGGAAATGTTAGTTACACCTCTGGACAGAACAGCTACAGAGGATTGTTTGAGTACGCACAGGTTTCCAGCATGCAGTGTGAGGAGAACGACAAACAAAGCCTGTCTTAAAGGAGAAACTTCAAAGTGACCTCCAGCCCACAAGTCCTTCCATTTATTAAGATTCCCCCATAACCCATTCTGGACTCTCTGGTTACTGTGGAGGACCAGAAACATTCTACTTTCTTTTTACACAAGGGTTTCCCAGTCCTTGGTGTAGGAAAAGATGGGGCAGGAGCCCCATAGGGGCTATAGCATAAGATGACCTTATGCTATGTATTTTGAATATTTAGGGCTTGGCTGGCAATCATGATTTGAACTTCTCACTAAATTGTAGCCCAACCTTTGCAGGCTGTTTGGGAACATCCACACAATATATTGGGTTTTGAGCAAACTTGTGGTGAAGAACATGGGCCTGGAACCAGCATTCCTGTACAGTGGCTGGGTTCACAACACCACCATCGTGCCTTGACTTGGACTCTGTAGCTCAGCATAGTCCCCTCTGTTCCAGCTATGCCACAAACTCTAGGTCTGTTGATTGGCCGTCTGTCAGCATAAAGAAGTAGGAGAAAGAAGTAGCTAAGTAGAACAATGGTTGGTCTAGAGCTGATACAAATATCCCACACTGAATACTCTTTGATGAATTCACCCAATTGATTTGGATCTGACCAAATAGAGATTTGGTCCTTCTTTACCCGATATCCACTGTGGATATTCTGGATTTGTTGTTTAAAACCCTCAACTTACCCACTGAAAAATACAACATTGCATGCCTCATGGGGTAGATATTTTACCCCAGTCTTTCAGCACTTAAATTGCTTGAATGTGTAAGCTAACATGAAATGTGATGGGGTAAATTT
Source organism: Sphenodon punctatus (assembly GCA_003113815.1). Classification (NCBI taxonomy): domain Eukaryota; kingdom Metazoa; phylum Chordata; class Lepidosauria; order Sphenodontia; family Sphenodontidae; genus Sphenodon; species Sphenodon punctatus. The sequence continues at coordinate 905,401 of QEPC01015142.1, read as the reverse complement.
CTACCCCAGAGGCCAGGGTATAAATATATTGGGGTATGTTTCTACCCCAGAAGCCTCTTTGGTCACACATAAAAAAGGGTTAATAGTAACCAATTTTTCTTTGGGAATATTGTGTACCTGTGTACAAATGACAATGTCCTAAAAAGGCAAAGATGGAAAGCTTTGTGAGTTATTGCAAGAGATGTACACCCGCACTATGAAAATACCACAAGAGCTATTAATTTATTATTATTATTATTANTGGCAATCCTGAGATTTTATTTTGGACAAGGAGGGAGGCTGATTAAACCAGCATTGAGACTCTTTAGGGCCAAAGTTCTGAACCAGGCCCTATATGCGGCTCCAATCTGGTGTTTTGAATTTTTGAATAAGTTGGAAGTTATCCAGAATGGTTTTCTGGCCTCTATCCTTTCCCTGCCAGGTGGGACCCCACAGGTTTGCTTGAGAGCAGAGACCTGTATGCCTACAGTAAGGACAACTTTAATCCAGCTTGTGGTAAATTACTGGATAAAGATAGTAACTCCTCTGCCAGATTGGGGTTCATTGTTGTCTTTAGCTTGGAGGACTAGACTACTGGAGGACTGGCCACGGTTGGCAGAACAGGAGGTCCACAAGCTGGGTTTTTCAAGGTAGGTGCTGAGGAGAGTTGGTACAAAGCCATTCAAGGAAATGGTGCAGAGGAGACTACGGGATCAGTCCCTCCCGCTCTAGGGGGCTCTCTTGAGGGCCCAGAGGATGGCTCCTGACTTTGTACCCTTTAACCACTGCCACTGCCAAGTTTTATTTATTTAGCTGGATGGATCACTTGAGAAGAGTGCTATTTACATGGCTTCGATGTAATTCATTCCCATTGAGATATCTGGTGGGGCGATACAAAGGTATTCCCCACAAGCAGAGACACTGTGATCTCTGCGATAAGGGGACGCCAGACACAGTATTGCATATTTTACTCCACTGTCCAGCATTGGAAGGCCTTAGACGCAAGTTCCTGGGGAGGTTTCTCTCCGGGTTGCAGAAGGTTCCAGAATCTAAAATATTACAAATGCTGCTTAATCCAGCTGATGTAGTCCTTTCCACCAAGGTAGCAGATTATGCATGGTGGGCTACACTGCTAAGTCAGAAGACATGGGGGGAATCTATTAAGCTGGGTATTCCCTGAGGGTGGAGAGGAGGAAAGGATATATGGTCTGAAAACCATATAAATCCTTAGAGGTCAGAAGAGGTATAGGTGGTATGGCAGTCCGGGATTTGGCCACCTGTGTTTATATTTTGGAGGTACCAGGTGTACTGTCTGGTCCAGTTGTTCTGATTCTGTTCAAACCTACTACTGTGTGTACTGGGTTTATTATTGTGTACAAGTGGTATTTAATTAAGGGCCGTGTCTGCCACAGAGGTTTTATATAAGATTGAATATAAGATTCTAAAAGTTATATGTATAAGCCTGATTATTTGAGCTGTTGCTGGTCTAGGGAATGTACACAAGATTGAATTGGAGGCCCTAAATATATGTGTATAAGGCTGGTTATAGGCTATAATTTGAAGTGACTGAGGTTCCTAACAGGATTATTGTATAAGGGCTGCTCGGGCCTGATTGGACCTGATTGTATTATTATTAGTATTGGTATTATTGTTCTACCCTGTGCTGTTGGTGTATTTTATTTATCCTATATTGTAATAGCTACAGCTACACAATAAAAATAATTTTTAATTCTTAAAATTATGTTGGATTCTAGGTTTTTTGTTTTGCCAGATAAATTGAAAGATTGTCCTATTAAATAGTACAAAAAAACTCTTGTGGTATTTCAACAGGCAGGGTCAAAATCACATCAAGAAGTTTGGGTAATATCATCATTTTGATGAGATTTTTCCTGCCAAGCCAAGAACCAGTGAAGACTCTTCCAAGAAATTAATTTATTTTTCAATTCTTCAAACTCTGGTAAGTAATTAAGTTTATGTAAGTATTTTGGATACACTTATCAAAGAATCCTAAGGTACTTAATGCTATCTTTAGCCTGATTGAAGTGTGTTACTTCTTTTAATTCCTCTTTGGAGATTTTATGTTCATTGAGTAGAAGTAATTGAGATTTATTTAAATTTACTTTATACCCAGATAAACCCAAAGAAGTGTAAGAGGTCCATGATTGCAGGAANTGCTGGACGGAGCAGCTGCTGCTGCCGTCTCTGGTAAGGCAATTCCTTTTGTAAAAGGGGGAGGGGGTGGGGAGAGTCAAGCAAGCCCTGGCAGCTGGGGAGGGCAAGCCCCGGCAGCTGGGGAGGGGAAGCCCTGAGGATTTTACCAGTGTGGGGGGAGGAGGCAAGCCAAGCCCCCTCCCCCCGCATGGTAAATCGTGCTGAGGCGCAGAATTGGGCCCTGACTCCCGCGGAATTTTTTTTTTAATTCCGCTGAAGAATCGGGGCCCTGGATGTAACTAAGGATCTGTGCCTGAGAAAGCTTAAGTAAAGTTCTGTTTTTAAACCTTCAGCTGCATTTGTCCTTAGTGATTGCGAATCAGTTATTACTCTGCAACAAAGGGAAGGAGGGAGACCGGCTGGTAGCTAGAGGGGTCAGTGGGGTCGAGGGTGGACATTTTGAGGATGGGAGAGACTGTGGCATGCTTGAAGGTGGAGGGGAAGGAGCCAGTGGAGAGAGAGAGATTAATGACATGTAAAGGGGGGGGCAACAGTGGGAGTGATGGAGGTCAGGAGGCGGGAGGGGATTGGGTCGAGAGGGCAGGTGGAAGGGTTGGAGGAAGAGAGCAAAGAGGAGATTTCCTTAAGGGAGGCAGGAGGGAAGGAGGAGAGGGGAAAGGGGGGGAGGGGCAGTAAGGGAGAGGGGAGAGGAGACAGGTGGGAAGCAATGTCCCGTCGGATCTTGTCAATCTTTGAAGTGAAGAATGATGTGAGATCCTGAGCAGAAAGGGAAGAGGGTGGAGGGGTCATTTTTAGTCATTTCAGTTGCTTCATTTTAGCAGTGCGTGCATAGGGTTGCCACCGCTCACATTTTCCACCGAGACATTCCCATATGCTGAAATGTGTGCATCACGGTCAAAACCGCAAGAACTGGCACCCCGAGATTGGCCACTGTCAGAGACATAATGCTGGGCTTGATGGACCTGTGGTCTGACCCAGTACAGCACTTCTTATGTTCTTACTCAATCAAAATCTATTATTTGTTTCCATTTGAGCTTGAACAGAGCTGTCTGTGTCGTGTGTGACCTGCTCTGAGCCTTGCCTTCCTTCCACCTTTGCTCCTAGTCATGCCTGAACCTTCCTGGACCTGTTGTTGTTTTGCACCTGTCTGAGCCCAATCCTTCCGCTCCTCTATGTGACCTAATCCTGTAAGTCTGCCCACATCATGGAACCCTAACACCCACCTACTGCCAATGGTGCTGTTGTTAGAGCACACTGAAAGTTTGTATTGCTTTCAGTTGACTTGTTCAGTCAATATATATCCCAGTTCCTGTCTGATGCTTCTGGATGGGGGTAGATCAGGATTAACTCTGCTGTCATTGGACTCAACAGAAGTTCAACCACTCACTTTAATTGGCTTCAGATCAGCTTTTGATCTTTTATTCAAATGTATTATACACTTTTTAAAAAACAACAACAATTGCAATTGCCATCATCCCCATCAGAAATGCAGTTGAACTGGGCTTTCATTATGTGTGCCCATGCTTTGGTTTGGGATGCATAATTCATGCTGCCAGACAGTCAATTGGCTCACAGTAGTCTATATATATCCTGTAAATCAATGCCAGCTAAATTTCTGCTACATCTAATAATTGGTCAGTTTGTAAGCAGAAATATCAACAAACTTCTAAGGTCTGCTATTTTCCCTGCAGGCTCCATCTCACAGGAAAGGTGACAAGAAGTGATACAGCCTGACTACTCATTGCAACTTCATCTTCTGTAGACTTGTCAGACTCCACACAATCATGTCTACCACATTCTCATGCTCCTCTGACCCATTCCTTGTAGATAATATCTCCCTCATGAGGAGGGGGTGCTTGGGAACCATGGGAATCCAACAGAATTTTAATACAGTTCAGAATTACAGAGGAGTCTACCTGGGCAATGGCAACTCCGATCACAGAAGCACATACCGTTGAGTGGAAAGGCAGTGAAACAACATCATAGGGATGAAAGGACCCCAAGGAGTAGCTCATTCAGCTCCCTGACAGTAAGCAGGATCGACTGTACCTACACCATCCCATAGAGATATAAGGAGCTGCCTAACTGAGGCTGTTTTCCCATGTTACCTGGCCTGGTGGAAACTCCTGGCTGGGAATCTTCTGCTTATCGCTAAATGTGTGTGCACGGGTAAAAACATTATCAGTCAGGTCCTGCAGCATTTTCTCTTTCGAATGACAGGGCTCAAAATCCAGCCCTGTCATTTGTAAGATAAAATGCTGCAGGACCCGGCTGATGATGTTTTTACCCCTGCACCCACATTCAGAGATAAGTGGAAGAATCCCAGCTGTGAGATTCTGTGCCGGGAGTTTACTGGGCACCTAAGTCAGATCAATGGTCTATCTTAGCCCAGTATTGTCACAACCTGACATGGCAGCAGCGTTTCAAATTGAGCTCTCAATAATCTCCAGCAGAGACCTCACCTAGGTGTGCTACCTGGAACCCTCCAGGATCCCTGTCACAGGCCTCACCCAGGCGTGCTACCAAAGATTCTGAATCGGAGATGCCAGGGATTGAACTTGAGACTTCATACATGCAAAACATACACTCTACCACCTGAGCCACGGCTCATCCCAATAGATGTTGATCCAACCCATCCTTAAAGGCCTCCAAGCAATGGAGACTTCACAACCTTCCTTGGCAGATTAACTTGTGGGATTTTTTGCCAGAGGATGTAGCCAAGGTAAGGTGTATATCTGGGTTTTAAAAAGAACTGGATAGGTATTTGGAGAGGAGGTTCATTAACCATTGACTATTAGTGAAGTAGGTTTGTGGGACGTAACCGCTAACTGTTAAGAGCTGGGACTGAACAACAAGGTATGGATCACCAAGGTAGATATTTCCCCTGTGATTTGCAGAGTGCCTGACTTGGGAGGCCTCAGCTACTTCCAAACTCCACATCCACCAAAGCTTTTGAAAGATACTTTGCTGTAAACTCCACATAATCACCTCTACAGCATTTTCCTGCTTCTTTGATCCAATCTTTGCAGGTATCTCCTCCCCACAAGGAGTGAGTAGATGTGACCCTGGTATTACTCAGCTACTAAATATTAAAGTACATGTTGTGTGACTACACATGCTACACTCAGAGGACACTAGAAAAAAATGTAGATAACTCAGAATTTGTAGGAAATGGAAGTGGAGACAAAGTAGTTTGAATGCTATGTTTTATTGGACCAACTATGGTTGGTGGAAATGTGCAAGCTTTTGGACCTCACATAGTCCTTCCTCAGGCAAGTAGGAGCCAGAACTGAAGATTTGAGCAAAGTAGGAAGGATCCTGTAAAGTCCGAAAGCTTGTACATTTCCACCAACAATAGTTGGTCCAATAAAAGATATCATTCAAACTATTTTATCTCCTCCTCTGTCACTCAAGACCAACATGGCAACCACACACTCTCTGGATATGAAATGGAAATACAACTGGGTCCAAAATGGAACTTGGAATAATTCTTAAGTGCTCCCTGTAAAGCTGAGAGGAGATATCAACTGGAGTATTGCACCAAAAGCTATGACGAAGTTACAAAACACAGTAATTTAGGATATTTTTTCAAGGCTTTGATTCTGCATTCCTTATGCACCTGCAGCTCTCCCAAATGGTCTCAGATAATTTCATGAAAATTGTCAACGTGGAGAGCTCACCATAATTTTGTTCTTTTGCTAGCCTGGATTTCCAGATTTCACTGATAGCACAGTATCGCTCTTCCTTAGCCACTGGATGTCATCTTTTCTCTGCACAATCAGAAATGGTGCAATAATTATCTGGCAACGTAGAGAGTGTATATTTTTAAGTGATTGGACCTACCAAATGGCATTAATAAGAACCATTTGGCAGATCTTTCGAAATCTTAATACCTATTGTTTTAAAACCAGCCTTTGTGGTGTCCATTAATCAAATTCTTAATGTTCTCTAATGATTTAAGTCATTAAACAGACCAGCATTTAGAAAATGCTGGGTTTTGCTGTGGTTACTTTATAAATAAATTTCTGTTTCACTGCTGTTATAGAGCACATAAAATGTTCATATAACTGAAATGAGCTGTGTAGGGTAAAAGTAAATGCCAGCAGGCAACTAAATATTGTAGCATCTGTTATATTTTACACTCTGTAATCACATATCTTATAAAGCTTCAGTGCATTTTGAACTGTATTCCTCACAAACTATTGAAGCTTGATGGCTAGTGTAATTGCCATACCTTATTTACTATCATTTCTAATATACTGAACTACCATAATTGCCCTTTGTTTTCTATCAATTGAAGTGTGTTCCATGAGTTCACAAAGAATATATTGTCCCAGTTTCCAGATGCATTATGGTCTACTCCTATTTTTGCATATGTAAGTGTTTTTTAATCAATTTCATAAGCCCCTTACATATTAATTATTTTTACAAAATTAAGTTCAAATGTATTCACATAACTTATTTAATCAGATATGAACAAAGAGATATGACTGGTTACATCGTTACCCCGTGCTGCTTGTCCAACACTCACTGATTTTTCACATTTGTTTAGGTGAGGCCTCTGCTGGAGATTATTGAGAGCTTATTCTGCAGCATCTTATTCCACCTGTAAAGGTACTTATCAGCATCACTTCTGGCTGGCCAAGACTACTTCTGGAATCCTCACTTATTTTCAAATTTTACTGTGTATGCCACACTTGCTTGGAAGGTAAAAATCATTGTTCAAGAACACTTCCACAAATATATATGAGGAATGACCTTCCTAATAACTTTGATTAGTCTAACTACTCTTCTTATCAGTAATACATCCACCATGGGTGTTTTTAGACAAGCACCTCCCCACCCATGACTCACCTATCGCCCACCCATTATGTATGTTGCAGGGCTGTATAGGGCACCAATGCGACCCTGCAACATGCATGCTCAGTAGGTGGGTCATGGGTGGGGAGGCACTTGTCTAAAAACACCATTTATTTATTTATTTATTTATTTATTTAGTCAGAGCTTGAGTGGCCATTTCTGACATGTTTGTGAAAGTGATCCTAGGAAATGTTTCACTAGGAAATGTTTCACGCACCACACTCCTTCAGCCTCTCCTTAATTAGTTGTAAGCATGAAGGAAGAAAAAGATCTTGAGGAGTGATTGGAAAAGAGTGATTTTTCTAATCCCTTCGGAGTGGACCTTCACGAAGATGTGCCGTGAGCCGCAGGTGTACTTTGTAAGATGTTTGTGGCTAGTGGACATCGTGTAAATGGTAAATTCTTTATGTCTCCATGTGTAAAATATTAAATGCGTTCACGCAAACAGGTCCTTTTAAACAGATGGGATGGGTGGAAGTGGCAGCGGGTCTGTAATGGGCTGTCTCTTATACACATCTAGATGTGTATAAGAGACAGGGGGGCTTCTGGGGGCGGGCGTGCACCTTTGGCCTGTGGCTGTGGGGTGGGGCCCTGCTCACCTGGAGGGGATGAGCGCATCCCCTAATACGAATTATTAAGAAAATTAATGTTGATGCTTATTTTGATAAGTACTCAAGTCACCCCAATCTTGCCACATTACTACTTCTGCAGTATTTCAGTCTTATGTGGATAGCAATTTTGGAGCAGATTTATAAAAAAAAAGTATAATAATATCCAAATCCTTCCTTCCATCAACAAAATAAAATGGGAGTCTTGCGATCAACTTCAGTGGGGGTAGAATTTCACCCTCTGGAGAACTTCCTCTGTCTAAACCAGAAGAAAGTTTTGAGTTTTTCTTTTTTCCCTTTCTTTTTAAATATTCTAGTGTTACTTTTGGGGTGACATCAGTGGGATCACAGAGTAAGGGCTCAATTGGGCTACTTAGTAGGTATCTGCCAATTTATGGAGCATAGTAAATGTATAGAATAATTTGGACTCCGGGAACTGAAGGTCTAACCAGAAAACTTACTTCTTCTTTATGCAAGTATTCCCATGGAATTCAATAGAATCATTCATATCATTCATGTGCCTCTAATTTAGCAGAGTGGGACCATGGGTTCTTGAGACAAGCAATTGTCACAGTCCATTAAAATTTTGTTTTCATCACCTTCATCTTACAGTTAGAGGGCATAAAAATCTCTCTTAGCACTTGTTGTTAATTATATATTGAAATGAGAGGTAGCACTCTTTAGGCTAGCAGGCCTGTTTCTCCTATCTTCTGCCATTTAGAAATTCATCAATTTATTTAAGAAATTGTATATCTCTAATTAGGGGCAGAAGGGAAGTGAGAAAGTTTTACAATGAAAGAAATATTAAAACATGGAACATCTGCAGGGACACGGGTTAGTGAGCAAAGACAATTGAAGGCATTCACTGTCCTAATTTCCACTAAGTTAACAGACAATGCCCCAAAACTGCCTTTCTGATCCAGCATTAGCTAATAAGCTAATCAGAGCAGAACAAGCCTTTTGTGAGTGACTTTAAAATAAAGAACAGACAGACTATGACATATGTAATCAGTGGGGTTTTTTGAACAAGAGGATAATTTCCGTTGAACAGAATTCACATTCCAACACTGACTATTCTCTTCAGTATAAAAATGAACAGATTCTGTTAAAAGTACTGTCCATTCAATATGTGCTGCGTTAGGACAAAGCCCTCCCCTATTAAAGCCATTGGGCGTTTGTCTTTGTCATCAATGGGTTCAAGATTGCACTTGCAGCCCTGAAGTCCATGGTGGTGAACTCTGGCCATTTTATATGTGTTCATAAGAGTGAGAGGGAAATAATCTCTTGGACTGAGTCAGGTTGACAACCCATTTTATCAGTGTTAGAGTGTCTGTGTGAAAAGGGCCAGCGAGTTGCCTTTTGATGGTGCGTCTCTCCTCTCTTTGCCCTTTGTATTTCCATAACGTTAAATTATTGGCACAGGCATTGTGTCATCTTTATGTGTATTAAGGGTACCTTCACACAATCAGGCTCTTGCCAAGAGAGGGTGCTCTTGGAATATAAATAATAATGTAAATATTATTACTAAATAATAAGTGGTAAAAGAAAATTGCTGTTGTATGATTTTCCAAAGCAATTACTTACTGTTTGTTTAAAAAAATAGGAGATATACATATACCAGGGAAGGTGTCTATATTATCTTATCTTAATGTGTTAATTTAGCAGTGGGTTCATAAGAGTGAGAGGGAAATAATCTCTTGGACTGAGTCAGGTTGACAACCATGGAAAATGCATTCTGCTCCCTGCTCTTGTGTTTGGAGGGAGCTCCTGGTGGGACTCTACAAGGGAGAAAAGGGTACTTGCTCAATCAGCTAAGATGCAAAAGACTGAGATTGTTTAACATGCCCATGAGAAGGCAGATGGCATGTTCCATGTAATATGGAACATGCCAAGCAAGATACTATCATCGTCATTTAAAAAAAAAAAAAAAAGTTACTGATCCCATAGCTAGAACTGGTGCAATTATTGCTTTTCCAATTCACAAAACCAATTTAAATAGTCTTCTCCACTGAGAAATCCGAGTGCAGGTAATACCCACATTTCTGGGTACCATATCAGGTACTCGACGTGTCGATGGGTTACCCGGATACCAACTGGGTACCTGGATGCCCCCAAATTGGTAAATTTCACTACTGGTTTTTCGATGTACTGACTCCCAATCGGAATATTGGTATGCCAATCGGTATGCAATTGAGTACCTGGCTACCCCCAAAATTGGCAACTTCCAGTACTGATTTTTCGATTTACTGACTCCCAATCAGTATATTTGGTCAGAAAACAAAAATTGGCACACTTTTTTTTTAAAGAAAAAGTGACTGGAGGTAGTTTTTCCAGGACTGGAAGTTGACTTTTAAGAATGAGAAGTCAATTTTCCAGGATGGAAAACCAATAAATGGGTGTCAGGAGTCAGTATATAAATTTAATAGTTGATAAATTGGTACCAGAAGTCAACATTCTGGGACAGGAAGTACCCAATGGTTGTCGGGTCAATTTTGGTACCAAACATTTGATGGGTTGCCCATTTTGCAGGTAACCTCTTTTAGATCTAAATCACACCCTTTGAGAACTCTGGTTTGAACCCAGCTTCAGCCTGTTTGGTAATTTTGACTTTAGCTGCTTTGCCTAATTTGGTTACTTCAGCTTCAATCGTTTGAATTCAACTTATTCAGTTTTTCCTAGTTCAATTGCTCTGACCTTGTGATTTTTTATTTTAATTTTTTTAACTAACTTTATATCAAAAGCATGTGTTTTGATCTAGGCCAGTCAAGGCTGATGAGAATAGAAACAATCCTACCAAATGCCATGAATTTCCAACTACCCAAATTGCTGAAAACCATTACCTCTGTTCCCACAAACCCAAATACCAAACAATCAAATACAAAAACTGCATGAAAACATCAAAGAAATTCAGATTCACAATTTCAAATCTGTAGATTTAAGTTTTGGCTCAAATATATTCACAAAAGCGTTACTCATCACTATATTTATTTAGGACTCTGTGCATAGTATGGTTAGTTATTATAATTTCTCTAGCACTTTCAGTCTTCAAAGTGCTTTAATCAAATTCTTATCTTGTTTTCCCTCCCAACTAACCTTTGGGGAAGGTTATTATTATACCCATTTTACCAAAGAGGAATTGAGACAGAGATAATGACTTCCGCAAAGCCATGCTGTGAAGCCATTACTAAGATAGGATTTGAGCACTATTGTCTCCGAGATTCAAGTCCAGTGCCTTATCCACTAGATTACACTGGTTCTCAGTTATGGAGCTGTACAAACTGGTGCATAACTGTGGATTATTTTTATGTTTCATTAAGTCTCCAGCCCTTATGGTTGCTAAGAACATACTTGGTTTATATTCTACACGTTACCTGATATGCTGAGATTTATCTACACACAATCTGATAAAATAGCTTTGAGAAATTCTCTCATTACTAATTACTGCACTAAGAATGGACTTAAATTCTAGCATTAAGCCTTCCATGGCTGTTCGCTCTGCTCTTCGTTGTTTTTGTAATTACAAATCATTTTTGGTGGGTGAAGTGGGCAGATAGTTGTTATGAAAAATTGCACTGCCTAGGGCTGGAGAACTGTCCTTGCCAAATGTACAGCTTTTGTATGCATCCTGTCATCTTTACTATTTCACAGCCCCAGAAAATTGAGATATTAACACAAATGGTCTCTTTACATATCCTGTACTTGTCACCCATAAAAATAATCCCAAAACAACACTAAAGGCGGGGGTTGAAAAATGGTGCACCTGCTGGCCACTGGCACACCTGCTTCCACTGCCACCACCTGCTCAGCCATGGCCAGAACCAGACCACTGGATTGGGAGCCCCTGAGTGGTTTGCCCTGCTCCCCCGCAGGACCAGCTGCCCTGGGCCCCAGGTGATATGACTCCTCTCCTCCCCCACAGGAGAAGAGGGGGCAAGGCCAGGTGTTCCCCAGAAGATGTCTGGGAGTTGAGGGGGTTGAAAAGTGGTGTGCCTGCCAGCAGTGCCGCAGACACACACCACGGGCTGCATGCCTAAGGACTGTGCCAAAGGTCCCTTGGCATGTCCCTTTGGGGGGCTGGGGGGAGGAATCCTTATCAGGCTATTGGGATTGTGGAAGGTGGGTTGTGTTTAGTGCAGTGATTGCTGGGGTGGTGGTAAGAGGGAGGTTATTTTTTGCTTTTGGGGGGTGTTTTTTGTAGTAGGAGAGTTATAGGTTTTGTTTTCTACCTCCTGTGAGAGGGAGAGATGGGACTGGGGTAGGGAGAGGGGGGGATGGTTTTCCACAGTGAGAAGGGGGGATATGACCCCCCGAAGGAGGTTGTGTGCATATCACCTAGTGAGAGCGGGGGATGTGGGTGGATTGGAGGCTGTGGGGGAGGCTGCAGCCATTGGGGTCATGATAGAGCAGGGGAAGTATGGTCCCTTTTCGGGTGTTGTTCAATCTGTGAGACGGGACAGATGTTTGGTGCCTGTCCCTCTCACTGGGTGTCTTTAGACATAATGGCAACAGCTGTCTGAATGCGTGTTTTGACCTTGATATGAACACCAGTTTGGCCCTGTGTTCACCATATGGCACTGCTTAGACACACAGTCCATCTTGGGGCAAATCGGTGTTTTGCTCTCCACCCGATCTCAGCAAGCAAGTGCTGCTGCCTCATTCCCTATGTTGTACCTGCTAATATGCCACACAATATCATTAGACACAACGATGGCCTTGTGTTCAGCCAGAACACGCAAACTGTCCATGCAATGGTTTTCACATTGTGTGTTCAATAGGTGGCCAATTTGGTGTTGGGATTGTTATAGTGCTTACACACAATGGCCAAAACACGTACTTAGGGGTTTTGACACCTGATCTTTGTTATGTCTAAAGATGCCCACTGTCCCCCGGGCAGCTAGTGAGGTGGTTCATGATCAGGGGATCCCTGGCCTTAACCTGATGCTGTTGAGTGTGAGGTCAGTGGTTAATAAAGCAACAACTGTCCAGGAATTGATCCTGGACCTGGCGGCTGAGCTGGTGTGTATCACGGAGATGTGGCTGGACACTGAGTCGGGGCCTATTCTGGCTGACCTTGTTCCAGCTGGGTACTCCATGCAGCATCAGCCACGTAGGGATGGGCGAATGCGGTTTGGAAGTTCAGACCAAACTTGACCAGTTCTGTTGACCAAACCGAACTGAACTTGATTTTCAAACCAAACCAAACCAAATTTCTGAACTCGGTTCTGTTCACCCATCCCTAAAAGATAATATTCCATTTAATTCAATGGGGTTTGAATTTCCGAACTCTGTTCAGAAGTTCGGAGTTCGAACCGAACTCAAATAGTTCGGTCGACTGAACCAAACTTCCGAACCGAAACGGATTTTCGAATCGAACCTAATTTCTGAACTCGGTTTTGTTCACCCATCCCTACAGTCACGGACAGAGGGATGGGGGAGGGGTCATGTAGCCATTGTTTTTAGGAACTCATGGTCCGTCAGGAGATATCCAGTGCAGTGTATACTGGGTATTGAGGGTCTCCACCTTGTGATTGATTTGGCAGGAGACAGATTGGGAGTGCTGCTAGCACCTACCTGTACAACAGCCTCCCTACACACCCTAACAGAGCTGGTGTCAGAGGTGTTATTGTGGCCCCCAAAGACATTAATCTTGGGGGACTTTCAATATTCACACTGACACCAGTCTTGGAGGAGTGGAACATGAGTTCATGGTTGCCATGGTAACCATGAGCCTGTCTCAAATGGTCATTGGCCCAACATATGAGGGAGAACGTACCCTGGACCTTGTTTTTTGCACTGGCCTTGATGTGGGTGATCCATTAGTGGGGGAGATATCAGCTGTGCCCTTGTCATTGACGGATCGTTGCCTCCTGTGGACCTGTCTCCTGGTGCATGTCTGTCCCTGGAGAGGTGTGGAACCAGTTTGGATGGTTCATCCCTGGAGACTGATGGAACCAGAGTGGTTCCAGAATGCTCTGGAGGAGATACCCCCTGATCTTGACAACCATTCCAACAATGACCTTGTTGCCTTTTGGAACATCCTGCTGACTGAGGCCATCATTCAGATGGCTCCTAGGCATCCAGTCCCTAAGCATCAGCACTGTGGACGTCCCTGGTTTTCTGAGGAACTGCGGTTGCTGAAGCGAGACGAGTGGGAGTTGGAGCGATGGTGGCGCCATTCTCATGCTGAAGCTGACAGATTGCACCATACAGCCAGTTTATGAGCCTATGCCATGGCTGTATGGGCAGCAAAGGAGTTCTTTGCTTCCCTCATAGCTTCTGCAAAATCTCGTCCAGCTGAGCGTTTCTGGGTGGTGAGGGGGCTGGTCGGTCCAGCCTCCATCCGCCTGGAACTGGAATCCTCCAGTGCCTGCTGTGACATGTTTGTTGATTACTACATGGATAAAATCGCTTGGACTCATCACAATTTTGATATCACACATTACATTAGGATGCAAATACTGAGAAACACACAGTATGTTTCACCTGATGAGTTTTGGCCAATCTCACAATACAGTGAGGAAGCAGTTTAGCTTTGTTGTGGTGATAGTAATTATGTCACAAAACTACTGTCTTTGTTTGTAAATAACAAATAAAGGATCATTTTATGAACCCATACCACATACCGCACACATCCCACATAGAGGAGCAAAAGATGAAATAGAATGGGCTTCCTTGCTCATTGTATGGGCTTTCTGTACAACTGGTGGCAGTGTAGAGGGGTGAGCACACACAGTGAGGTATGTGTTCTTTTCTGTTCATGTGGGCAGGGTGTGGGTAAACAGGAGCAAGAATTAGGAAGGCCTGGGCCTACCCTTCTTGCAGATTGCCAGCAAGCCTGAGGAACTACACTTTTCTCAAGCAGAGCATTCCTCCCAAGCAGGGAAGCAGATTGTGCCTCTGAGCAGCAATCTGGTTCCCAGCCTGCTCCAGGGGCAATGTAGTCACTGTCTTGTACACAGGATCTGTGGCAAAGGGACAACTGACCCCCCCAAAGGGTTTTGAAAGCAAACAATTTTCTTGTAAGTGGTTTTCTCATTACACTATGGAACTGAATTTTGGGATGGTAGAAAGGAACTTCTGGGCTGGCAATAACTATGGACCAGTTATTTAATTTTCTCTGTGTGTCAGTCACCTCAGCTGTAAGATGGGGAGGGGAATAACAGAACCAGGATTTCACAGAGTGAATGTAAACATAATTGAATGGTTTTTTGAAAAGTTGAAATCACTATAAGTGCTAAGAGTTCTGCTATGATGACTAAAGTGCCCCCAAAGTGTTCACAAACATAGTGGACTGCTAAGGTTGCAGATCAAAACAAAGGACGCTACAGAGCTGAGGCATACAAAAATAAGGGACATTCAGATGTTCCATGGAGCCTTGGTCTTCAGAATAAGGGATGTTCTATACAGCTGTAGGACTTTGGCATAAAAGATGATCTCTTAAAATAAGGAAAATATGGAGCACCTGGTAACCCTAACTGAGGGTGCAGTCACCTTTAGTCAGGCAGGTGGGGAATCGCCAGACCAATTGCACATCACCCCTCACCCTGTATGCGGACAAGCTTACTTCAGTCATCAGGGAGCGCCCTTCTTGAAGTCCCCTGGGTTTTCTGGGGGGCGACTATGGAGAGGGCGTTTTCGGTGGCCACACATAGGCTGTGGAACTCCCTTCTGGTGGAGGCCCAGGACCTCTCCTCTTTTCGACGTCAATGCAAAACTTGGCTGTTCCACCTAGCGTTTGGCAAGGGAGATGGGTAAGGGTGGGGGGTTGATGATTAGGGAAGGGGTTTTTGTTATTTTTGTATGGTGTATGTTCCACCATGGGTTTTAATCTTATATTTATTATTGTTAACATTATTGTATTTTATATTTGTTATATTCTAATGTGTGATTTTATTAGCTGTCCCGACCTGCTTTAGTAGGAGGGTGTAGGATATTAATTAATTAAGTTAAATTAAATAATGTGAGGTACTCTTATAAGGTGATTGTCTACTCAGAGCAGCAGCAGGGGAAAGAACAGTGATTAGAGGAAGAGTAGCAGCTCCACACACTCTCCGGTCACACAAATTTCTTAGTGTGGATTCAGCCAAAATAGCTGCTCAAATTGACAGCAAATATTGCAATATCCGGCTCGATACCAGATAGTAGCAGTTACTCATTGTATGTAGTGCACAGGTGGACAGCAAATTTATTTTCGATTGTTAATATCCAGTGTTCTGGATAGTTTGAGGTTATCAGGTAACTATCTGATTACCACAGAAGTTAATCACTGAACTGGAATACTGGTGTGACAGGGTTGGGACCTCTCTGTCCCACTCTAGGCTAATCGTGACTCAGTTTCCCCACTTACACTCCCACTAGACCAGCTCAATCCAGAACTGTCCAACCCATAAGAGGTTAACTCTCTTTGTCACCTTCATATCAAACTTTCCCGAGACATGAAACTCTCTGCCAGGTTCATCTGAGATTAATGGCGAAGAATCACCACAAACTGTGTTACTGCCAAAGTTAGGAACTCTCTTAAGTACACAGGCTTAGTTAAACAGAAGTTTATGATAATAATTAAGGTTAATATGCAATACAAGATTGTGCTCAGAATGCAATAAATCAAACAACATAATAGGTAACGCAAACCTATCTTTCTTGCAAGTTCTAGGCTAAAATCCTATTTATTTTTTATTTATAAGCTGCCCCTTCCTGCTACAAGCATCTCAAGGTGGCTAACAACATGTTAAAACATCCAATAAAACAATTAAAATTAATTAAAACCAAAAATTTCAACCCCACCTTAAAAATATCCACCCTAACCCAAACCCACCCATTCCATCTCCCTCGGCAAAGGCCTGGTGGAACAGCCAGGTCTTACACGGTCTACGGAAAGAAGCTAGGTCAGCAGACAGGCAGACCTCCAAAGGGAGGGAGTTCCACAGCCATGGTGCTCCCCCTGAGAAAGCCCTCCTCATGGTCGACACCCGGAAAACCTGGGGGACCTCAAGGAGGCGGACCTCAAGGAGGGTGCCCCCCAGCTGACTGCAGATGCCGATCCAGGATCCGGAGGGTGAGGTGGTCCTGCAGGTAAGTGGGGTCCAGGCTGTGTAGGGCTTTAAAGGTCAAAACCAACACCATGAATTGGGTCCGGAAGATTATTGGCAGCCAGTGCAGAGAGTGAAGCACTGTAGTAATATGCTCGCTTTGACCCTTCCCCTTCCGGAGACAAGCTGACACATTCTGCACCAGTTGCAGTCTCTGGACCATCACCAAGGGTAGCCCCATGTAGAGCGTGTTACAGTAGTCCATTCTCAAGGTAATAAAAGCATGGATGATCGTGGCCAGGTCTGAGTCCGAGACATACGTCCAAAGTTGATGTACAAGACGTAATTGGCAAAAGGCACCCTTCGCCACAGCTGTCACCTGGGCATCCAGGCGGAGCTGTGGATCCAGGAGCACACCCAGACTACAGACCTGGGATACGAGGGGAGGATTGGCCCCATCAATGATGGAGGCCATCACTCCCCCGGCTTTCCCCACAACCATCACCTCCATCTTGTCAGGATTTAACTTCAAGCGACTCGCCCTCCTCCAGTCCCCCACAGCTGACAAACACCAGGTAAGCACCAAGACTGCCAGACCTGGATCAGATTAAAAAGAGAGAGCTACCTGGGTTTCATCAGCATACTTATGACACCTTACACCAAACTCTCTGACAACCTCCCCAAAGGCTGCATATACACACTGAACAGGAGAGGAGACAAGATGGAACCCTGCAGAACTCCACACGTGAGGCCCCGGGGAGAAGATGAATAATCATCCAGCATCACACACTGAGTCCTTCCAGTCAGGAAAGAGCGGAACCATTCAAGAACAGTTCCACTCAACCCTACCCAGTCCTGCACCCAAGTCACCAGCAACTCATGATCAATGGTATCAAATGCAGCCGAGAGATCTAACAAAATCAACAGGGTCGAATGACCCTGATCTAACTCTTGGGAGAGGTCGCCGACCAAGACAACAAGTGCAGTCTCCATGCCATAGTCCGGACAAAAGCCAGACTGCGAGGGATCAAGGAAATTAACCTGGTCCAGATGCTCCTGAAGCTGCCGAGCCACCACCGTTGAATAACCTTCCCTAAGAAGGGAAGGTTAGAGACTGGCCGATAGCTGGCCAGGATGTCAGCGTCCAATGATGACTTCTTGAGCAGGGGGCACACCACTGCCTCCTTGAGGCAGTCCGTCACCCTGCCCTCCCTAAGGGAGGAGTTTACTATTCAAGCCAGCAACGCCCCAATGTCTCCTGACTGGCCTTAACCAGTCAGGACGGTCGTGGATCTAATTCACAATAGGTGGATTGAAGAGTCACAAGAGCATCCCCCACATCTGAGGGCGCCACATCTTGAAATTCATCCCACAAAACAGGACAAGATGGGGCTTTGACTGCCTCTGGCTCACCACTGTTAAAAATGCTGCATCAAAACCATGATGGATTTGAGCGATTTTATCCGCAAAAAAGTCCACAAACAAGTCACAGCGAGCATTCAATGATTTTGAATCCAGGCAGAGGGAGACTGGACTGACCAGTCCCCTCACCACCCAGAAAAGCTCAGCCGGACGGGACTTAGCGGAAGCAATGAGAACAGCATAGGTACATAATCAGACTCTATGTCGCAATCGGTCAACTTCAATACAAGAACAATGCCACTGTCGGTTTAAAGCTTCATCCGCAGCAGCTCCTCCGTGTTCCACGGGAACCTGTGTTGTTGGCAATTCGGGAGTGGATGCCTGAGAGCCATGCAGTCAATGGCCTCCATCAACAGTGAGTTCTGAAAGGTCACGAGGTCATCGAATGAGCGGCCATCAAAATCAGAGGGGAGGAGATAATGATCCATCCATGACAAGGGCACTGTTGACACCTCCCCCACTAATGGATCTCCCACCTCAAGGCTGGTGCAAAAAATCATGTCCAGGGTATGTCCTCCAACATATGTGGGGCCCACAACTCTCTGAGACAGGCTCATGGTTGTCATTAGTCCATTCTGTTTCAAAGTTCCTTTCCTCTCAGCCCTGATGTTAGCTCATCAGGGCTGAGCTCAGGAGCTGGGCATTAAAATCTTCTTGGTTGCAGTTTCCAAATTTGTTTACAAAATCTCTTCACATGCTGTTGGTCAAAAGAATCTCTCTCCAGTCTTGGTGCTTATCCAGGCATCCCTTTAACATGCAAGTTGGTCCTTTGTTTCTCTTTTCCCACCTTTCCAGTAGCCTGCTTGGATGTGTATTGGGACCAGACTCCCTTGGGTGAATTGGGCCAGGCTTATCTTGAATAGTAACCATAAGCAAACAGAAAAAATTCAAAAGGGTCTCCTGTTTGTTCTTCACTGTTACCATAAGTTTCATTTTTGCTTCTATAGTTGATGCTATGTCATCTAAGTCATACCATGTAGTTCTATACATTAGAGTGATCAGTTAGAGATGAAACATAGGTACACAATACTAACACAGAGTAGTCATTTGTGAACATGTATGTTGGTTTCTTGATCTTAACCACAATCAGATATTACTGTTTGCTGATTACCATTTACTGAATTACCATTTACCACATTAGCACATAACCAAACCAGGCCCGTGGGGAGGGAGGGCGTAATTATTATTTTTTTAGTGGGCAAAATGGTAATTAAACAGTATTTCTGCAAACAATAATGTGTAAACAGTAATCAGGAAATGGTAACACAGTCAATGATAAGTGGTAAATGGGAATCTGGTTAACTGGCTATCTGCTGGATGGTAACTGTAGGGATGGGACTCTTCGTATTGCCGAGAACCGAGAGTGGCTGATAATGGCGCTCTCAGTTCTAATGTGATAATACCAATAATTCTCGGTATTGGCAATATCAGTTCTTTTGCATTGCTTTTTTTCTTGGATTTTTAACATTGCAGTTTTTCCCATTGAAATCCATGGCAAAAACTGCAGTGTTAAAGATCCGATACTGATAGATACAATATAGAACTGATAAAGGGAGAACCGAGAACGGATAAAACTGAGAACTGAGATTTTGCCCAAAGTCCCATCCCTAGTAAGGGTACCATTCAGTATATATCTGACCAGATGCCATGGATATTGTGATATCCAGTTGGATAGTGGATAATATAGTAGCAGTTACTTGTTTCTGCTCTACTTGTGAGATCTTAATTAAGGAAGAAAGACCTTGAAATAAGAAAGACCTTGCATGGGGCTACTATGATTGGGGAAGACTCCAGGAAGGCCTTCTTTGTACTACCCCATCATTTTGCTAGCAGACTCAGAAAGAAACCGCAGCAATGTAGGTTGGCTGTGATTCTTCTTGTGTTTGCCAGTGGATAAACACGATTTTCTACGTGGCTTGTAAAGTAGGGAACAGAACTGAGACATAAGAGAGCAGTGATGATATAAGAGAAAAATATTGGAATAAAGCAAAAGTCTTCTCTTCTTTTTCTTTTCTTCCCCCCGCCCCCCCCCTTTTTTTTTTTTTTTTGAGCAGCCTTGCAATCATGATGGGAATCCTGTTGGGAATACAATACCTCTTACCACTTGATGTCAGACTTGACCCATGTTTCAATGAACTTCCAGGGTAACAGGAAGTTCTGAGTCGACTTTACACAGCCTGTGTGAACATTCCAATGCTTGGGAAGTGCAGTTTGATAAACATAAATTTATTCTGAGAGTCAAGGCCAGAAGGGAATTAAGTATATAAAATGAGAAAGTTAAATTCATCCTCACAGGAATGACTCTAGAAACTGAATCCCATTCTTCAGTTCAGAGTGATCCGACACTGCAGAAGCCTTTGTTATTTTAGAGGTGGTCCTGGAGAAAATCCCAGGATCCATCTACTCCTGAAGCTCGTGGCAATGATGTCAAAATCCAGATCCACATTTTGCCATTGGCTTAAGTGTCTACAATCTGGTGAAACAAAACCTCAATCCTGTTCAGGAGCCTGCTTGTCTTTCAGAAGAGATGTAAGGCCTTTTTCTTTGGGCAGGCATTTGGCAGGCTGCAATAGAGGTAGGTGGAATACAGGAGTTAGGGAAGGGGTAGGTGGGTGGGGATAGGTGGTTTTTAACTGCTTTTATGGTTTTTACATGTTTATATTTTTGTAAGCCACCCTAAGCCTTTGTGGGCAGGGTAGGGCGGGGAAAAAATTGAATAACTAGATAAATAAATAAATCCCAATCTATGTCCAGACTCACATTTTGTATTTCATGCGCATCCTGCATCCTAATGCAGAGTTCTAAAGATGCGTCTTGTAAGTCAGAATGCCCCAGTTCCTAATATTAGAAAGCACTTAAACATGGCAATTAACAATTAGTGTGTGTTTTATGCTCATTAAAATCACTGAAATAAAGCATATACTTAAGTGTTTTTCTGAATAAAGGCCTACATTTTAATAGGATTCTGATTATTCAAAGTCTAGAATGAAAGTAGTTGCCATGTTCGTCCAGCTCAGAAGATACCTTTTATTGAATTAACCACC
The DNA here is from genome assembly GCA_003113815.1 of Sphenodon punctatus. Classification (NCBI taxonomy): domain Eukaryota; kingdom Metazoa; phylum Chordata; class Lepidosauria; order Sphenodontia; family Sphenodontidae; genus Sphenodon; species Sphenodon punctatus. Next base: position 884,287 of record QEPC01015142.1, on the reverse strand, counting down.
AACGGTAAGAGTGTACAAGTTTTCAGGCCACACAGGGCCCTAACTCAGACATGTTATTAAATCAGAACTACAGACTGACCAAATGAAAAATCATTTGGGGGTAGGGTTATCGCAAGGGGAAGAAATGCTCACTGGCTTTATAAAACATCTAAAACACAATAAGGGGAAACAAAGGCCATTTTCACACGGCGCCACTGGGTGGGGGGATGGGTGTGTGCCGGCAGCAGGTGGAGGTGAGTGTGCTCCCTTTCCCACGGGTGCACACCCATCTCCACTCACCTCCACCTCCATTTTGTTGGATGGCTCCGTGGGTGGGTGACGGGTGGAGATGGGCGTGCACTGAGAGCGCGCACCCACAACCACCCACCGCCTGTGGTGTTTCCATGAGCAGACACCTGTCCCCCCAGCCGCCGCCACGGCATATGTACGGATGCTTCCCCCCTCACTGCACACCCGCCCGCACACCCGGGGGGGGGGGGATCTGTGCAAAAACGGCCTACAAATCGAATTAGATGCAAACTTTTCATCCCCCTTGAAATTCTTTCCTACAGGTCCCTCCCCCTGCTTACCATTCGGCATTGGCTGGGCTTACTTCATTTATTATCATTTCATTCTTGGGTTTCCCATCAGTATATTTAAATGCATTGTATTTAAATGTTTGTTAAGCTCAAGAACTTTTCCTTCCACGCCCTCCCTAACCAATTTATTTTCGTTTGCTCCATCTGTAGTTCTGACTTCTTATTACATGCCTGAGGAAGGGCCCCGTGTGTCCTGAAAACTCATGTACTCACACCTACAAAGTTGGTCCAATAAAAGATACCATCTGAACTACTCCTTGTTGTCGCCATTTCTAGGTAATGAGAGACAACGTGGTTTGAATGGTATCTTTTATTGGACCAACTGTTGTTGGTGGAAATAAGTACGTTTTTGGGCCACACAGGGTCCTTCCTCAGGCATGTAGTATAGCTAACCAAAAATATAAAAACTGAACAAATGTAGGGTAGGGACTACGTGGGAGGGGATAGGGCAGAATAGCAGGTGGGGAGTGGGGTAAAGAGAGAGAGATGCATGCCTGAGGAAGGATCCTGTGTGGCATGAAAGCTTGCTTATTTCCACCAATAACAGTTGGTCCAAGAAGATATCGTTCGAGCCACTTTGTCTCTCTGTCACTTGGAACCGACACGGCAACCACACTCTTATCTCTGGATTTCTAGGTAAGCAAAGGCAGGCAGACTGGTTCCTATCCAATGCAGCACCACATCAATAATCTAATACAATTGAGGCAAGAGTTATGTATTAAGCATAAGCCTAGCTATTGGATTTCTGCTTTCAGAGTCCTGGAGTCATCAAAGGACTTAAGTATTTGCCTGATTTTAAGCATGTGCTTCAATTTCATGGGCTTGTGATTCTGAATGGCATGTTTAAGTGCTTTGATTGACTGAAACCTCCTAAAGCTATAAGGACCTGGATCTTTTAAGATCTTTCCAGCACTTGTTTTATGAATGCAAGGTTCTCTTCTCCCTCACCTGCTGCCTCTGAATGCCTGATGATCTGTGTATGTTTCACTAGTGATGTCATCCTCTTTATCAGAGCATGCAAAGTCAAAACCATTACCATCATCTCAACAACTCAAGTTACGCTCCTGAAATATGTAATGCTGTTTCCCATCCTGCACATAGGATTTTTCAGCCATCATAAAAGATAGGTTCTCATAGCATCCAACAGAGCAGTGCAATAAACTGTATTCCCAGTACTAAGGTGGCCACACAAAAAAATCCCATCACTGAAATCCAACAGTGTTGGCACAGCTCACGAGACATCAAAAATAAAATAAAGCAATCCATACATTCAGCATGAATGATGGCAAAGTAATTAGTGGAACATGGAATAATACCGAGTAATTCTACATAGGCAGCAATGGAAAAAATAAATAAGTAGGTGTCTCTGATCCACTAGAAATTTGAAAATTTGGGGTTTTAGAGTGCTTGCTTTCTCACAGGCAATTCACTCTCTTCCAATTAAAGTAGCCTTTCATCAAGGAAAGTGGAACTTTTCCCATCTGATAGGTCAACTTTAGGCATCCGTATTAGGTGTTAGGAGTGGGAGTGCTTAAAGAGGGGTGCTCAGGATGGGGGAAGGAAGGGGAGGGTCCAGATCATAGATATCCTCCATGAATCCATCCTTGAGTGCACGCCCTCATCTCTGCTCCTATTCCTTGAGCTCACCCTTTCAGTGCTTGAGCATCAGGGCTAGATTCATGGGCCAGATTCATAAATTAGAAAGATGCCAAATAAAAAACAACCAACCATGGGCTGGATTCGGTCCCAATGCCTGGCCTACAACATTACCTCCAAAGTGGGTCCATAATTAAAGTAGCCTTTCATGTTTCCAGATACACATTTGCAATGAACAGGGGCCTACAAGTATGGGGAGGTGTTCCGCACTGAGTGGGGTTCAGAAGACAGCCCCTCCATGACACCTACAGAAGAAGACAGGATGTACGACTTGGGGGAAGGTGTCAGATGGCATTGGCAGCCCTTAAGATTGTTGTTTCTCTGTTGGAAATAAAGTAATTAATCTGTCTGCTCAGCACAAAAGTCAGCAAGGTAGAAAGCATGATCATAATGGGTGCTTTTAGATGGACGGGCTGCCCCAATGCTGGTCTTGCCAATCCTTGGCGGCTTGCCTGCCTAAAGGCAGCCTGCCAGATATGGAATCACAGAAGGTTCTTCCTGCTCTGGGCCAGTCCCACTTGCTGAGCTCCAGAACATCCCAGAGCACCACCTGCGAATTGGACAGGCCAAACCCGGAGCAACACCATACAGTTGCGGGTGGCAGCCTACAGCGTTAGGCGATCCACCTGCAATTCTATGGTTGGGGGGCACCATATGGGCAGACCGCAGGCTGGGGAACCCATTGGGTTCATTTAAACCCAACCCAGGTGAAGCTCGACATGGGGTTGCACCCCTAGAGCAGCTCCAGAGGTGGCCAGCCCTGCATCTATCTAAAAGTACCCATTTTTTTATCTGCAGTAGGGAACCATTATACTTGGATTACTAACCAAGAAGAAAACATTCCTTAACTTTGGGGGGAAAACGCTGGTTCTCTACCTTAGGGTAACCTGGTCTTCTTGGAGATGGCAATTACCTTACGGTTCCCATGGTGTGCAAGGAATGCGAATCTGAAGCACAAAAGCACTGCTACTAGGGAGCCGCACATGCACTTGAAAGTACAGAGGCAAGGTCTTCTCAGGCCCTCAACAGTCTGAAAAGTAGGAGACTCCTTAAAGGAGAACTAGATCTGAAGTTCATCTAGGAATTCCAGTGAGTTTAATTGTGCTCAACTCCCACTGCAAAGACAATGGAGACTGTGGGTCTTACTCCTCTAGACTCCAGCACCCACCTTCAGAATCTGCTCTTGACTAGGCAGTAGCAAAAATTCTCCATGTTCCATTCCATGGATCTTGGAAAAACATGGATGTAGGTCCAAATGTTTCTGCCTGTATGAGCTTTCTCTCCTATGTCACATGCATACTGACTATGGAAAGAGATGCTTTGGCTCTATTAGTGCTACTCTAGGCTACTAGCTCAGTTTAGCCTAGTAAATAAGATGTTGAACTTGGACCTGGAAGACTAGAGTTCAAATTCCATCTTAGACGGGAATTCACTTGGGTGGTCTTAGGTACACACTATCTCTCAGCCTCAGTTCTCACCTGTAAAATGGTTTTTACAATGCCCTACTTCACAGGGTTATTCTGAGGGTGATTTAGATAAGGATTGTAAAGCACCTTGTACAGTGAAAGGGCTAGGCCATTTTTAAATGGAAACCCCCCACCCCCACCCTTGCTCGGTGTTCAGGCAGGTGTATGGAGGGGGAGGTGTCTGTCAGTGGCCGGCGGTGGGCAGGGATGGGTGTCTGCTCGGTGTTCACCCGTGTGAACACCGAGCAGGATGGGTGGAGGTGCGTGCGCACTCCCACGCAACACCCAGCTCCACCCACGGAGCTCTCCGGAAAACCGGAGGAGGCCACATGGGTGGAGGTGGGGGGGTGTACATGTAAAGGGACATCCACCACAGCACACCCATCTCTCCACACACCCTTGTCCATGTAAAAATGGCCCTAGAGAAATAGTAATAGCTTGTTCTTGACTCAGTCAATATAGACAGACAGACAGCAGTGCCGGGTTTGACTGTCACCCCAGGTTTGCACAGCCAGGCTGCTCCACGTGACTTGCTCCTGGATCTTGCAGAGTACTCTGTGCTGGGCTGCCTTGGAGCAGCCCCAGGCTGCTCCGTGTTGCACATCTGACCAGTAAGCCCGGGGGGTGAATGCAGCATCTGTGGGCAAATTTGGAGCTACTGGCTGTCTGTTTACATCCAATGGCGAGCAAAGAGAGAGGAGACAAGATGGCTGTCTGAGGGGAAGCTGAGAAGGCCTCACAGAAGAAGTACTGGTGCTAAACCAACACAAAGCAGAGCTGCCTTCATGGGTGATTCAGGTTGCTTAAAAGCAAAGGCCTATTTCTTTTGCTTGATACTGTAAAATATACTTGGAGTGTAGAGGCATCAGCAAGACTGGGGCACCTTCTTTAATATGCTCTTGCTTTCATGCTCTTACGCTAGTGCTCGTTCATGATGTGGAGTGCCCACGTAGCTACTATCAGTGTAGAACATCAAGTCATTAGCCTTGGTTCGCTAGCTTCTAAGGGGGTTGGACTGCTTCTCGAATTGGGGCATGCATGCTTCGTGGCACACTGGGCTATATTTTCATTATAACAAATGCCTCATGTCAAAATGTTCATGTTGGATGCAACAAATCCCTCTCTCGAACAACCAGCATGTAGATGTCAGATGGTGCGTTTTGGCTGCATGCAAAGCATCCTGCCGTATCCAGACAGGCTTGGAAAGGATTTCTACACAAAAGAAAAATCCTCTGTGAATCTGAGCCAACCCATAAAGCTAAAATGTGCATTAAGTCTGCATCAAAGTATATTTTCCTTAATAGTGCTAAACAATCTTTGTGCATTCCCCAGCTGTCATTAGTCCACCATACTTAGGACATTGTGCACTACAAATAATTTAACAAAGTATCATTTAACATTATCTGTGCCTTCCTCAAACTCATCCCTATGCATAACTAGGGAAAGATGCTTTGAATGAAGGGGCAGTGGGATACTTATCTTTGTCGACACACAAAAATAAAAGGGCTAGGCTAGCTAAATCCTTGAAAGATAGAATCAGAATTTTAAAAAATCATGATAAGCTAGAAATTGACAAAATGAAATTCAACCAAGAGAAATGTAAAGATCTGCATTGAAGGAAGAAAAACCAAACACACAAGTATAAGATGGGACATACCTGGATTGGCACGGGCAGCAGCACAAGGATCTAGGGAGAACTGTGGCTGATCACAAACAGAACCCAAGTCAACAATATGATGGGACTGCAAAAAAGGCCAATGCAATTTGAGGCCGTATTAAAAGAAGCATTGTTTCCAAGTCAGCAGGGGAAAGAATTCCTCTCTATTTGGTCCTGGTCCAGCCTCACCTGGAGTACTGTGTCCAGCTTGGGGCTCCTCATTTTGAGAAGGACACGGACAACATTGGGCAACAAAAATCATAAAGGGTCTGGAAAGGAGTCTTGTGAGGCAAGGTTAACGGAACTGGGTAGGTTTAGCCTAGTAAAGCAGAGATTAAGGGAAGACAAGGCAGCAGGCTTCAAATATCTAAAGGGCTATTGCAAAGAAGATGGCAAAGAAGTGTTCATTGCTCAGAGGGAAGGACTAGAAATAATGGGCTCAAGTTACAGGAAGGGAGACTTCAATCAAATATCAGGAAAAACCTCCTAACGATAAGAGCTACATAGCAATGGAACCCGTTGCCTAGGAAGCTTTTATGTTCTCTGTTACTGGAGGTTTTCAAAAAAGAAGCTGGACAGCCACTGCTTCAGGATGTTGTAGCTGTAGTCATCCTGCATCAGAGCAGAGAGTTGAACTAGATGACCCCTGCGATCCCTTCCAACTCTAAGACTCTATTATTCTATGAATGAGATAAAATATGGTATACGTTCTTAATCAAAACCTTTATCACTATAGCACTTTCAGTGTTCCAAGTGCTTTACAGTCCTTATCTAGTTCACCCTCATGAACAGCCCTGAGAGATAGGTCATGCTTAGTCCCCTTCTATAGTTCGGGAAGAGAGACTGAGGGTGTTCTTAGACAGGCGCCTCCCCACCCATCACCCACCCATCATGCATGTTGCAGGGCTGCATAGGGTGCCAATGTGGCCCTGCTACATGCATGATGGGTGGGGAGGCGCTTGTCTAAAAACACCCTGAGAGATAGTGGCCCTTTTTATACAAGACGCTCCCCTGCATGGACACCTATCAACCATGCGGGGGAGCATCCCCTGTAAACATGGGGGTGCACTCCCACGACCCACACATCCCCACCCGCCCTCCACGCACAGAGCAACCAACAACAATGCAGGTTGCTCCATGTGTGGGGATGTGGGAGAGTGCGGGGGGCATTGGTGTGTGCCCATGTGCACCTGCCTCCCTGCAGTGACATGCCCATGGACCACCCCCTCTGTCACGGCCCTTTTAAAAAGGACCAATGATTTCCCCAAGGCCACCCAGTAAATGAACAGGCCAGGTGAATGTAGCCATGAACAGCTAAGACAGGATTTGAACCATAGTCTCCCAGCAGGTCCAGTGCCAACACCTTATCCACAACGCTACGTTGGCTGTCAAAAGCTTTGTCGACAAAGCAATTTACCAAATTACTGCTTATCACATTAGCGTTTATCCATAATTGTTTTGTTTTTTTAAACCCTCCTTCTTTCCATACCTAGTTCAGTTATGCAGTAATACGATAAATAGTAATACACGGTATTCAGGTTTTCCATTTAACTGCCACAACTGGGTTAGAGTCCAGATAATCACCAAACTAACTGGAATACTGGATACTGTCCATGGATAGTAGCTTTGATATCCATTTCAGCACTACTCTATAGGGATGTATACATTCATCTCGCTTTTTAAATTACTAAAATGAACGATGGCCTGTTCATTTTAGTAATTAAAATACAAAAATCGACAGGCCCTGGTAACAAAAATGGACAAAAACGAAGGGAATAAGCACCCGTTTCCGTTGCCAAAAAATAAAAATCACCATGCATGTGCAAAATGGCCACTGGACCCGTTCTTCACATGAGCGCCCTTTCCCAAAATGGTGCCGGCAGGGTCGGTGCCATTTTGGACTAGGGCTGTGTATGCACAGAATGATTCAGTAGTCATTTTTCTGAGTTCACCGTGATTTTTTATTAATTAATTATTAATTATTATTATTAATAAAAGGAAGCAAAAACTGAATGAAAATGGTGTGGGAAATTTCCAAAATTTTGGAAACAAAACAAGTAACAAAAATAAACAAGGTGCCTGCTGCACCTCCTTACTGCTCTAATCCTGCCACTTGCTGCTCCCTCCCTTTCCAGTTGAGCTATGCCTTCCTTGCAACAAGAGGGAAGCAGGTCACCCAAAGGTCTAGTTTGTTTCTGCTCATTTACTGGCTGCAGACAAAAGAAACAAACAGAAATAATCAATAACACATCTCCATTTTGGGTTATAAGAACCATTTAACTTTGAGAATGGATAGATATTTTTGTTTTATCAGGCAGTTATCTGAATGCTTGCCCACACTGACTAATGGGATCCCATGAACCATAGCAAACTCAACTGGTTCCCAGATCTGTTTTCTTTCCAAAGAGTGAAATAAACAGAGCAACTTTCTCTTCATTGAGACCCATTTTATATAAAATTAAATCATTTAGGAATAAAATGCATGTGTGATATTAGCTATTTTTAGTGGCATCAGATTTTTACAACCCTTTGACTCAGAACCTCCTACTGAAAGCCTCTTTTCAAAAGAAGGAGGTGCTTCCAGGCCTGTCTATAGTATTCAAACCAGCAATTAGAACCAGATGTTACTGCACTTTATATTTAGACATCAAATTTCAATATCTTGCACCGAAAGAACACTCCTGAAGGACAGAAGGAATAATTTATAAATGCAATTACAGCATATTGTTTTGATTCTCGCTCATTAATTTACCTGATTGCAAAGAAAATTAAACTAATTTATGTTTAAATTTAAAATTGGACCAGTGAGTAATTTAATGTCTTTTTTCCCTTGAATTGTGAGAGAAAGGAAAAAGTCGTTTCAGTGTATATTTAACATTACATTAATCAGCCTCCTACCATAGATAAGGATACGTAAAACGTGGAATCATTCTTAGCAATATACTTATAGGTGGAATGCCACAAAATCCTAACACCATAGAATTTCAGGCTTGAAAGAGACATTAAAAGGTCATAGTCTACCCCACCTCCAGGCCCCCCGCATCTACCACTAACCAGGTTCATTTATATCTATATCTAAACTTAACCCCTACCTGAAAGATGCTTTCTAACCTATTATTAAACCTTCTAATAGTGGGGACTCTGCAACATCTCTTGGTGATTTGTTCCACTGCCTAATTATTCTTCCTGGCTTTTTACTTTAATCTTTCCTCCTTTAGTTTAAGTGCTTTTACCTATTTTCCTACATTCAGTGGACTTGATCCCAAACCCTTGAGTGCGTGACTTATGCGAACACGTGGCTTGCGTGAGGGCCATAGTCCCGCCTGCATGGATGCACGCGCGGTCCGCATGGGGGTTGCATGTGAGATGCACAGCATGTGGGGGTTGGGATCAAGCCCACAGACTACAGAAAACAATCACTTGTCATTCTGCTTACAGCAGCCGGAAGCTTCGACATATGGACAAATTCTCCCCCATAGCGTTCTCCTCTTTAGATTAAAAATGTCGAGCTTCTTCAATCTTTTCCCAGATATCTTTCATACCAAGCCCCTTATCTAAAAGCCCTAAATGGCCTGGGCCCTACAGAGCTAAAGGACTGCCTTCCTCCTTATGTCTCTCCGTGGCCAAGGGCATTCTCTTGCAGGTTCCATTAATGGTCCAAGTATATAAAACCCGGGCACGCAGAGAGTCAGTCTTGGTGGCTGCTCCACAGCTTTGAAATTCCCTTCCCCTGGAGGTTTGTATAAACCTGAGCCTGAGCATCTTCTGAAGGCAGTGCAAGAAGATGCATTTATTTGTCCAGACTTTTAACAGGCAGGGGGAGATCCTGGAGTGGGGTGGGAGTTTTTATAAGCATTTTATGGGTTTTGTTCTGTATCTAATGATAGGGCAGGATAAAAATTAAAATAAAATAAATAAATGCATTTATCATCTTTGTTGCTCTACTCCAGTGGTGGGGAACCTCCAGCCCATGGGCCACATCCACCCCACAGCTGGTTCTCCTTTGGCCCCTTTCTAATTCCTGGGCCATGGATCCAGTCTCTATCCTCAAGCACTGAAAGGCGAAAGGGATTGAAAACAAGGACATACCCTCAAGGATGGGGGACGGATCCATGGCATCAACCCATGGTCTAGACCCACCCTTTCTTTCTCCCATCCTGACTATACCCCTTTAGCCCCCATGCCTATCTCACCCACAAAAGTTACATTAAGGCTATATTCTCACCGGCGGTGGCGGCATCGGGAGGGGCGAGGGAAGACGCGGCAGTCCGGAGGAGCTGGCCGACGGGAAAAGAGCCGGTGCGAACGGGGATATGCCGCGGCTTCTCTTGCACATGTCAGGGCAGGATTTTGCATCCTGACATGCATGAAAGAAGCCGCGGCAGATTACTGGTTACTAAATCATTTTAAATTTCCCTCCTCTGCCTCCTTTCTATTATAAAATGGCTAAAACTGAACGGAGTATTATTAATAATTTCTACACATTTGCAGTCCCTGGGAGTTATTTTAGAAGCCTGTTTGCTTTTAATTATTATTAATTATTATCGTTGTTGTTACCTGATAATAGTATTAATAGCTGACAATACCTCCCGTGCCTTGCAGGTGCCATTCTTCAATACGAACTTGGTGTTGTGTGCCTATTTAGCCTGTAATCTTTATGCTTATTTTGTGGATATTGACTCCATTGCTTCATGTTATTCTGCACTAGATTTTATGAGCCACTTTATCCACCCAAAGACCAATAGCCTTGTCTTGGAAATATTACATGTGCATCCATTTTTATTCATTCCAGCTAATGCCGCTGTAATGTGTGCTTAATCTGTTCCACCTGCCAAACCAGCTTGCAGCAGTGTAAGGAGGTGCAGCTCAGTGGACTGGTGCCAATTCTATTTAAACAAAGAATTTAATTTGAGAAAGGATAGGTTTTTCCAAGCCAGACCCTTTAACTGTAGCCTCTTATATGCCACAGTGGAAAAAAAACACTTGTGGAGAAGTTCTCTAACAAAGAGTTCTGTGATGAGTACAGGTGGGAGTATAACTGAGGTGTCCAGGAAACTCCATGTGGCAGAAAAATCCTAAGAGTGGGGAATTATTTTATCTTTCTCCTTTCTTCCCCTACCTTTTCTGTAGTAAACCAAGAGAAGATGAGCTGAGCAGAGGGTGCACAACCAGCTCCCACACTGGTCTCCTTTCTCCCCGTGCCTTCCCCATCCACCAGGCTGTGGAAAATCAGTCTCCTTCTCCTCAGACCACAGAGTCTGGAATTGAATTCTGACCCTTGCTGGAAAAACGAATGAATTTCCGCCATTTCTCTGCTTCAAATAGCTGTGTTTGACTAATGAAAGGTTTTCAAAATGGAGAACAGGATTTACAAAGCCTCACCCACCAAAGTCATCAAACTAGTTAGGAGTGGAGCTAGAGAGCAGTGGTTCTCAAACTTTTTGTGGACAAAACCCACCCAAGCATTTATTTATTTATTTTAAATGGAGGACTCACCTTAAAAATATCAAGGAACAGGAGTGTCCAGGTGGGAGCAACAGGGAGGACCTGATCCCAGTAGAAGCAACCAAGGGGAGTTGGCATGAGACAGCCAGAAGCAGCAAGAGTCAGGAGCCAGAGAATCAAGGAAGCTGCCAGAAGCCATGGCCCTCAGTGGCACAGGCAGCCAGAACAAGCAGCAGGCGTGGGTGAGCAGGGCATGCAGTGTGACTGTAATTGAGCCGGTGGGCTCCCCAGGGACTGTTCCCCTCCATGACTGCTCTGGGTCCCTCCTAGGACCCATCTATGGCCCTTCCAGAATCCACTGATTTGTCCTGACCCACTGGTTGAGAACAACTGAGGTAAAAGGCCTAAATTGATTTCCACTTGTATCCAACAGAGACACCTTAGTATAGGGATGTGAGAACAGAACCAGATTCGGATGTTTGGCCATTCGGGTTGAATTTGAGTTCAGATTCGGTATTCGGTTCGGTCGGGCTCGGTTCGGTCTTTAGTTCAATGCAATCGGGAACTGAAAATGACATTTGATTTTTGAAATAGAGGGAAAAAAATGAAAACATATTTCCCACTATAACATTTTTGTTTCTTATTCGATTTTGATGGAATTTGGGAATATTATACCCCCGATGGAGGGCACTATGTGTACCAAATATTGAAATGATTAGATAAAGGGAACCGATTTCAGAAGCAATTGAATGTTGTGATTTTAAGAAAATCTCCATACACATTCATGGCTACAACTTCTTTATCTTGCATCCAATGTTTATGAAACTTGTGCATATGTCCCTCCATATGCTTAATACTTCTGCCAATTTTTAGAAAGAGTGGATAAAGCGTCCCAAGGGTATAAGACATTAACCTGAAAATACATTTCCAGCTGTAACATTTTGATATTCCATTCTGTTTACAGGATATTTGGCAAGAATGTATCAAATACCTTTCCTGCCATTTCAG
>QEPC01015142.1:848001-871361 GCA_003113815.1 Sphenodon punctatus | reverse complement strand
CGGAAACAGTGTTTCCGCAATTAGTGGAATGGCATGGCAGAGGCTTTCATTCCGCGGTTTCATTCCGCGGTTCCGCGGTTCCGCTTATTTAATTCCGCAACTTAGTGGAATCGTGGAAACATGACATTTTTGCTATTTCCGCAATTCTGCCAGCGCCAAAAAATCGCGGAATAGTGGTTTTCCGCGATTTCCGTGATTTTTCCGCGATTTTTCCGCAATTCCGCGATTTGCAGAATTCCGGTGGAATGAGCAGAATATCTGCAGAAATGTCGCGGTGTGGCACGGGCAATTCCGAAATAGCGGAACGGAATCACGGCGCGGTAAAAGCTGCTGCCGCATCAGCCCTAATCCCTACCTTAGTAGGCCCTGGCCTTCCATAGCACACAGCATGGCTGCTTGGTTCCTTAAAGCAAGAGGTACTAAAATGACTTAGCTGCTTTTACACATGTGACAAAAATGTGTTCTTATAAGTGCTCAAGATAGTACCAGGTGTTATAAGTGCTGGAATTTTGTAATGTGTGAACCCACTATTCCTCTTTTATTCAGTGAGATCTCACAGCCTTGTAAGAGTCACATCTGGTGGGTCTCCCAAAGCTGTGAGCCTTTTTAAACAAGCAGGATTTCTCTCAGAGTTTAAACCTGTGGCTCTGGGAAACCACCACGGGGTGGCTTTAGACACGCCTCCATGAACTGCAACTTACCTGGGCGCCATTAGAAACAGCAGTGCTGTACAACTCATGGGTGTTTTGAGACACGGCATAGATAAGGCCTCGTTTATCAGGGTCTTATCTCAGCATCTCAAAACACCCGGCAGTCACATGGCGCCACTGTTTCTAATGGCATCCAGGCAACTTCCAGTTCATGAGGAGCATCTAACTCCCCCACCCCCACACAGATGTTTCCCAGAGCCACACGTTTAAACTGTGGGAGAAATCCCGCTCATTTAAAAAGGCCCTGTGAGATCTCATTGCATAAAAGGGAAATAGTTAATTCACACATTACAAAACTCCAGCATTTATAACACTTAGGGGACATTCAGATGTGCGCGTAATTCGCACAGCAGCGGCGGCGGCATTGTGCAATTTAAAGCAACGCGCACTTCCGGGTTGGTGTGAATGCACCAATTCAGCGTAATGTGAACTGTCAGAGTGCGGTTTTAAAAGCTGCTCGGAGCAGCTTTTAAAACCGCACTCCGACAATTCGCATTACGCTGAATTGTGCGCACTAGGTGCATTCACACCAACCTGGAAGTACGCGCTGCTTTAAATCGCACGATGCCACCGCCGCTGCTGTGCGAATTACACGCACATCTGAATGCAGCCCCAGTATTATCTCAAGAAATTATAAGAACCAGTTTTTCATGTGTAAAAGCAGTCAGAGTACTAAAATCATTTTTCTTTTAATCAAAACTTTCAACAATGGGTGCTTAAAATTAAGCACCTAAATATTTCAATGTTAAAAGTGGTCTGATATCCAGAATTATCAGATACCCATAATTCCCACTGATGTTACTCATCAGAAACATCCTCACTTTCTCTCAGCACCTCTGAAAATGAGATCACTTATTACGTGGCTTAATGTGGATTTAGGCCTTTGTCTCACAAGAGTATCCATGTGAGCGGACATCTGCAACTCCACTGAACCACAGAGATGTCATGAGGAGGGACTGGAAACAGGAAGGAGTGTAGTGGATTCATAGATCAGTTGAAGCAGGGTGTCCAATGTGTTAGAGGTGGACATGTGGAACATGAAGGCAGCTGTGGAAGAAGTGGTCATGGGTTGACCTCTAGTTAACCTGACTGATGCCATGGGGAAGTGGAGAGATATTTTAAGAAACAAGAGCATATAAAGTGGGAGGAGAAAGGCTATGAAAGGCACACTGTGGGGACAGCAGGCTAGAACTGTGCTTGGGCCCAATGTTTGATTCTGAACCCAACTGCATTAGGCCCAACCAGCCGAGACTCTTCTTCTACCATAAGGTGTGGGACTACATTAGAAATGGGGTGGGGTCAGGTGTCCCCCTGCCCGCTTTCCAACTTGGCTATGGCCCCTATGGAGCACTATGATGTTACAGTGCTTTGTGATGGATGAGGTCTCCTGCTGCTATAGTTTTTGTCCCAGTCTGAGGTTCTGAGCACAAAGAGCTTAGACAGAGAGTGCACCCAACCCAGGCCTGACAGGACCAGTTGAGTTCTGTTGGGTTTGGGTTGGGGTTCAGGCCTCTGCTGCAGGCCTGAGTGTAGAAGCTGATGAAATGATTTGCAAAGCACATGAAGATGGCAGACAAGGGCACCGGCAGAATTACAGTCATTCAGGGGCAGGGGGAGGGAGGGCTGCTTTGCTCCGCCCCTTTCTGATGTGACATCACAATGCTTGGAAGGGGTGGGGTCAGGTGGCAGCCAGTGGTGCAACTGCATCCCCTTGCACCTCCCCCTCCCAGTGCTAATGATGGCAGGAATGGACAAAAAAGATGATCTTTGCAGCTGTTTTTGGAAAGGAACAGAAAAGGGGAGATGCAAATGTCAAAACCGAAAAGATAAAGGACGAGGGGCAGCCCAAGAGTTTTACCTGTGCAGGTAGAATGAAATGCTGTAGAGAGAGGGGTAATGGTGTGAATTGGGAAAAGAAAACTACAGGGAGTCAGATTACGTGCGTGCGTGCGTGCGTGCGTGCGTGTGTGAATTGTAGTGACATTGACTGAACCTTTGTCATAATAGTATCTATTAGAAACCACTTTGTGATGCAATAAGCGGATATCCTTTTTCTTGTTTACTGCATCTTTAAGATTCTTTTCTGTGGTACATATTCTTATAAAATATATTGAGTTTTGACAATAACATTGTAATTTATTAACATCTGGACAGATGGTTTCCCCCTGTTTATCCTTTATGCGAACTGGAAACAGCCCAGATGTGAGAGTCAATGTTAACATTCCTGAAGAATAATGTTATTGTTTTTACAATATAATATGAAGTGTGCGTAGAAAGCGCACCTCATTTCACAAAGAGAAACTTCACTTTCAATGCTGCCTCTTAGCATTCCACTTCTTGCATAGCACGGAGCCAATCCTGGAAGATGCTGACCATGTGATGTGAGGTGTTTAGCATGTTCTGCTCCCACTCGGGGGCCACTGCAGCTGAGCACCTCCCAGCATTGTTGCCTGCCTCCCATATTTTTAGCTGGAAGGCAGGAAAGAATGCCAGATTGCTTTTTTGTTTATGTAATGCTAGCAATTCAATTATTTTTTTGCCCCCCAGTAACTTTAAGCACATCAGATGGCACCTTTGCATTTTGCATTTGTAGGCACCCACATTTTATATTGGAAATGAAATGACAAATGGCAGGACACTGCCTTTTTAAGTTTATCACTATGTTTATCTTGTCAAAGTCTATTAACTTTTCTACAGTTTATAAACATATATTAAAAGCTGAAAGGAAGACTCTAAATGAATGTAGTTCACAAAGAGAAATACAGTTTGATGGTGTCTTTAAAAAAAGAAAAGAAAAAAGAGACCTTAGATTGTACCTTTACATATTATTTTTGTAATCCCCTGTCTATGTCCCCAGACAGTAAAAGGGCTGGGTTCAAAGTTCAAGCTGCCACCTACAACCACCTCATGGACACTACTATTAATTCTGGGGCACCAATAGCGAACCATCTTCTTGAGGAGCTTAATCTTGTAGTGCTGAACGGATGACTTCCGGGAGATCTAGATGGGCATTTTACACACTATTCAGTGTTAGGCGAAAGTACAGTTGATTACATTATGGTATCAGCTTCCCTCCTCTTCTGTATGTCAGAATTGAGAATCTAATCCAGGGTAGAGTCGGACCATTTGCCACTAGTTCTCTGTTATGTTGATCCTTTTGCTTATAAGTCATTTCCTCCCAAGTCATTGGAAAATGGAAACCAGGGCAACTTTTGTCCATTTCTTAAAAGATGGTCTTTAAATAGTGCTAAAGCTTTTTCGAAACTGACAAGTCAAAAGCCGCTCGTTGACCTATGTAATCAGATACGTGATAGGGGCGGGGATGTTCTGCAAGCCTATGGAAATCTAATGGAGCGTATAGCTCCTATAATAACCAATACTTGATCTGTTAGCTCAGACTCCCCCACATCCCGTGCCCAAGGGTTTGATGCAGAATGTCAGGTATTGAAAAAGAAGCTTTATAAGAGTCTCCGTAAAATGAGACAGTCTCCGTCTAGAGAATCTAGAGAACTGGTGGTGGCAAACAGAAAACACTACAAATCTGTTATTCAGAAAAAGGAGGAGATAATTTTATTGGGCAAACTGGGATTCCTTACTTCAGGCGGCAAATCAAAACGATTTAAAGCATATTTGGCACCTTATAAGAAAAGCCAGATTGGGGGGGAAGGCAGCTTGATTATCCCAAGATTCCATCGTGTTCTTGGGAACAGCACTTTGAAATTTTACATAGTCGTTTGAGTAATCCTAATTTTGACCTCTTCCTGAAACCCCACCCCTGGATGAGCTCCAGGGGTGGCTGCCAGTCAAGGAATCTGAAATTATGAGCCTCATATCCCAATTAAAACCTGGGAAAGCACCTGGCTGTGACTTGATCCCCACGGAGATGCTTAAAACTGATCCATCTTGGTGGTCAAAAGTTTTGGCCCCATTATTTACTTACATCCTCGCAGTTGGGGAATTTCCTCCCCAATGGTTAAATAGCTTGATAGTACCCATCTTCAAGAAGGGTGATCCAGCTCTTCCTGTTAACTATAGACCAATAAAGCTTGCTTAGTGTCATCGGCAAATTGTTTGCAAAATATATATTAATCGAATTTCAGACTTGGCTAGATTGTCAAGTCATCGAACCTGAGCAGACTCGTTTTCATTCTGGGAGCTCCACTGTGGAACATGTTTTTGTTCTTGCACAGTTGGTCAAGAGATATTTTATGATTTTACCATTAAATATAAGAGGCGTAGATCTATAGAAGTGAGACTCAATTTGTACCATAGCCGCTCCCTGCTAACAGTGTCAAAAGCTTGCTTAAGATCTATAAAGTACAGGTATAAAGATGTATTAATTTGTTTATGGGTATATACCCATTAATTTTTTTATGGGTATATACCCATAAACAAATTAATACATCTTTATACCTGTACTTTATAGATCTTAAGCAAGCTTTTGACACTGTTAGCAGGGAGCGGCTATGGTACAAATTGAGTCTCACTTCTATAGATCTACGCCTCTTATATTTAATGGTAAAATTGCACCTAAATAACACCCTGCAAGTCTGCTATGCCAATACTATGCACTGACAAG
Source organism: Sphenodon punctatus (assembly GCA_003113815.1). Classification (NCBI taxonomy): domain Eukaryota; kingdom Metazoa; phylum Chordata; class Lepidosauria; order Sphenodontia; family Sphenodontidae; genus Sphenodon; species Sphenodon punctatus. Next base: position 866,072 of record QEPC01015142.1, on the reverse strand, counting down.
AAAATACCAGTGAATACTGGAGTGTGCCAGGGTTGTATCCTGGTGCCTGCCCTATTTAACTTCTATATAAACAACATCGTCTCTGTTCTTGCATCAGTAAATTCACATCCACCTAGAATAAGAGATCATAAAATATCTACATTATTGTATGTGGACGATGTAGTAATAATGGTGTAATCTCCCATTGTACTTCAAAGGAGTATGAACCGCTTTAATCAATTTTGCAGAGAAGAATCCCTGTCAATTAATTATACTAAAACGAAAATAATGGCAGTAGGTCGGACAAAGAAAATCTTTCATTGGCAAACTGAAGGAAATCCAATAGAGCAGGTCCGGACTTATAAATATCTGGGTGTGATTTTCTCAGCAAACTGTAGCTGGGATTCCCATTATATCGCAGCCTATGATTCAGCGAGAGCAACAGCCAATACCATCCAGAGCTTTTTCTTTAATCAAGAAGGAAAGTTAATTCCTCCTGCCCTCCATTTGTTTAGAGCCACGGTGCCTTCTCAATTATTGTATGCTGTTGAAATCTGGGGATTCTCATATAGAGATAATCTGGAGAGAATCCAGAATCAGTTCCTTAGGTTGTTTTAGGCCTTCCTAAATCTACCCCTCAGGCCATTTTGCATGCTGAGACGTTGTCATCTTCCATTAAAGCCAGAGTCTTGTATCTAATAATTAATTTTTGGATGCGATTAAATTTTTTTATTCCCCCGTCTCAAGATCTTTGTTCTCAATTGTAGTGAAATCTAGAATAAGAGACAGCTGGAACAGTAATATAGAGGAAGAGATCGCCAAACTAGGCCTATCTACAAGTTCTCTGGCCCCATTAGGTATAAAGGCAGCTGGTGTGCTTATTAAGTGGAGGATAGCAGACCAGGAATTCCAAACTGAATTTTTGTTATTGGAAACTCAAAAGGTGGCCTCACATTATATTGAGATTCATTTAATCTCTGAATTAAACCACTATCTATTTGTGTTGACAGATGCTAATTTAAGGCAAGCTCTAACTCTCTTCAGACTAGAGGTGTTTCCTTCTGCTGCTTTAGAAGCCCACTACTTAAATATTCCAAGGGAGCTCAGATTTTGTACCCACTGTGACTCCCGGCAGTCTGAAACATTAAAACGTGTTTTTTCATTGTTCTTTATATACAAAAATCTGGGAAGATTACTTAGCACCTTATATTGGCGGTCATCAAGAATGACAATTTGACAACTTGTTGCAAACTCTATTATGCGGTTTAGATTCTACTCGCTTAAGGTGAGTGGCCAGGTTTTGTTTTTTAGTATTATGTCTTAAGAGAGCTGTCTCTAATGGACTAAATATTTTCAGAAATGTACTTGGTACAGACGTCTGTGTTGGTTGGAAAGTGTTTTGAATACATTGAATTTTAATTTTAATCTTTATTTGCTGTATATTAATTATTTGTTATATTATTTTATTTTATTATACATTATATATTGATTTTCTGTAAGTAACTTCTTATCTTATTGATATTGCAATGACCCTTGTGGTTGACCAATAAACATAACTACTACTACTACCACCACCACCTCAGGAAGCCAGAAGCCTGACGTTTCATGGGCCCTTTTCACACAGACATTCTTAACACTGATAAATTGGGTGTTACATTTTATTATACATGTTTCAGGTCTGCATGTGTGCTCTATGGGTGCCCTGAAACATGTATAATAAAATGTAACGCCCATTTTATCAGTGTTAAGAGTGTCTGTGTGAAAAGGGCCATACTTAATGCCTCCAAGGCCTATAGGTCTGTCAACAAATTTTTATTTTACCCCCTTCCAATATGATACTGAAAAAATCCAACACAAATTAAATTTTCCAAGATCCCACCCAATGTCCCATGAAGTGTACGAGCTGCGGGAAACAAAGGCCATTTTTACATGGACCAGGGTGGGTGGGTGTTTTGGTGCGGCAGGCGTAGGTGGGTGTGTGCCTGTTTACACAGACACCCACCCACCTCCACCTACTCACACCCACATCCACCCATGGAGCATGGGTGGTGCGCAGCGGGTGTTGGTGGGTGTGCGGCGGAAGCACGCACATGCAAACACCCGCCACCCATGGTGTTTACACAGGTACACACCCACCGCACACTCACCCCCCCACCCACCGGCAGCCGTATACATGGACTTCCCCCCCCCCCCCGCATACCCATCCGAACACCGAGCGGCAGGGGGGCAGTCTGTGTAAAAACAGCCAAACTCAGGAAGAACAATGGGGCTGGGTTCAATGTTACAGTTTACTGTTTCCAGGTCTCCACCAGACAGAAGGACCCCCAACCTGTGACCTTTTCTCTTCACATTTCTTCTCAAGAGACTTCTCCTCCTCTCTCCTCAATCCACCACCCCTTCCTTGGGAGGGAGGGTCCTTGTCCTCACTCCCGTGAGTGAGAAGGAGGTAGGGTAATGGAGGGCCACGTTGAGTGGGAGGGAAATCTGGTGTGGCGTGAAGGGAAGTCTCACCTTGCTGCCTGGCCAGTCCTTCAGTCTGGCCAGCAGCAGGGAACTGAGTGGGTCACATGAACACCCACCCTATACATCAAGTGACACTGTGAGCAAAGCTGGTCACCAATTTTGAGGCCAGGAAGACTTTTTTCCAGAAACCTCTGACTGGTCTTGAGGTAACTGGTTTTTGTCTTCCCCACATTGTGACCAAGTAATTGGAATTAATATGGGCCTTGCCCAGGCAGTTTATTCATGTTGAAACTGTCAACTCTTGGGGTCCTGTGGATATTCTTTCTGAGGGATACAGTGTCACTAATTTCAGAGACATCACCTTATGAGATAAGGAATGAGGCAGACGCAAGGACAGGGGGCAGCTCAGTGCCCGACCCCTCTGAAGGTATGAGAGGGCATAATCAACCCAAGGATAAATGCAGTCATGGGTGACTAACAGTGCCCCCCACTTTGCTTCAGGTGCCTTGCTAAGGGACCTCAATTTGAACTCCCTCAATTTGGGTGTCTTGGGGTAGGTGGGGAGGTTATGCCAGATGGCCAGACAACAAGGGTGGTACCCAAGTTGTACCTTGGGGCCTTACAGTTTAGGAATGTTATTACCACCGGACCTGATATTTGTTAGGGGGGATGTTACCCTCCGACACACACTCTTTCATTCATTAATAAAGACGAGTGCAGCTGTTAAACCCAACAAATGTGTCCTTGCTTCCGTCCTCGGTGCAGGGGAAATTGTGTCTTTCCTAAGAGGTCAGCTTCACCTCTCACCATTCCAATAGGGGGCTCAAAATATTCTCCTGTTCTCATCTCCCTCTGCCGTATGCTCATAGCTGGCTCAGTTTGGCTCCTCAGGTCTTTCTGCTGCTACTCTTTTCCCTTGTTGCTGAACTCCCAAAGCATGCAAGATCCTTCCTGCAGCTGTCCTAGTAACTCAGCTCTTTTGTGAGGGCCTGAAACCAGCTCTCTTAACAGTGTTAGGAACGACACCATTTCCTCCCCCCCAAAAAAAACCATAGACCCCCCTCCCCTTTGGCAGCACCGCATGAGACACAGGTCAAAGGGTGCAGGGGAACAGAAGGGGGAAAGGGAAAAAGAAAAAGAAAAGAAAAGCCCCATGCAAAACCAGCCTGGTCAGAAAGAATAAGATAATGGAACAAGGGAGGCTCCTGGTTAAACAATGGAGCAGTCAAAAACAGGTGGCCTCCCTCTTTTGAGATGAGCCCTCCACGGCTGCCCAAAACTCTGAGCAAGCAATAGATCGATCGTTAGGCTGATTGCTCCACGCCTGTTTAAGAATAGCCTTCTTTCACTGTCTATAGAAGCTTCCTTTTGCCCTCTTGTTTATCCTGCCATACCCCCCACTGAAATCCTCCAAGGCTTTATTTCCCCCAGAAACATCATGCAAGAGTTTCTTTTTCATCCCTAGCATTCCTGAGCGCCTCTGGGACCCTTTTTGTGCAAGAAGTGCCTTTGGGACCCCTTGCCCTGCCTCTCAGAAGTAACTCTATAATTACCCTTGCCCCCATGAGCAAATTGGGTCATTCTTGAATGCAGACACAAGCAGGTTGCTCTGTGCGTGCTTGCCTCAAGGATCTCTCCCAGACCACCACCACCATCCCCGCCCCTGGTCTGTCCAGCTTTTTCCACTCCCACCCCCCTCTCCGAACGCCACTGGATCTATTCTACAGGGTCACCTGTCCCTTTTCAACAGGACTGGATAGGTAATATTGATTATTTTCCCCCATTTCCCTCCCTCCCTCTCACAACGTCCACTTACACCAGGGTAACCAGACCGGAGGATTTTTTTATGTGAATTATTGTGTACTTACATCAACTGTGCTTGGGGGGAGGGTATAGAAAATTACTTGTAGCATCCTAATTGGCCCGTGGGTGAACTGATTATGTATTGTACTTAGTAAGAGACGAAAGATTTGTATGATTTGAATAGAAACCAGAGCATATTTGGATTTTCTAACTAATCCCAAACTTCATAGAGCATATATATTATTTCCTCTGCAGTTTATGGAGACAGCTGTGACTGAGGGCTAGGCATGGGCGAACAGATCGCGGTTCGTGTTCGGCCGTTCGGTTCGGCCGCGATCGGTTCGTGTGTTCGCGTTCGGCTGTTCGGTTCGGCCGCGTTCGGTTCGTGTGTTCGTGTTCGGTCGTTCGGTCGTACCTCGCGTTCGTGTTCGCCCGTTCGGTTCGGCTGTTCGTGTGTCGGCCGTTCGTGTTCGGTTGTTCGGGCAGGTCGTACGTTCGTGTTCGGCCGTTCGGTTCGTTCGCCATCGGGTTGTGCATTCGTGTTCGGTCGTTCGGTGTTCGGGTGGTTCGCACGTTCGCGTTCGGCCGTTCGGCCCGAAAAAAACAATGTTTTTTAATATATAATTTTTTAAAAAAATTTTATTGAATTTTTTTATCAAATATTTATATCTCTATATCTACACTAATAACTAACTAACTACCTAACTAATAAATGTATTCTAAATGCTATGAATAACTCCAACAAACCCTAAAGCTGAATCACAGAAAACAGTAAACTCACTCTATCAGTAAACCTTAAACTAAACTACTCAAACAAAAATGTATCGACCTAATCCTATCTATCTACCTATGAATTGAATATATGGGATGGGGGTTAGGGGGGCAATCACAAACAAGACAAGGAGGGGTACAAAACTGAAATGAAACCTAAATCAATCTATAAATTAATAATATATACTACTACTCTAATGAATCAAAAAAACAGGGGAAGGGAATGGGGAGGGAATATTCAATGGAGGGGGGAGGGAAGGAGGAAGATTGAAGATTGAACACAGGGAGGGATAAAAACAAAAAATAACAACTAAATCTATCAAAGCTAATGTAAATAAATGAGAATATGGGGGTAGATGGGTTGGATGGGTGAAATAGGAGGAGGATGGCAATGGATTGGGGAGCTGGAAAATGCTGGGTGAGGGAGCCTTCTGAAACGCCTGCTGCTCAGACACAGTGACTAGCTCAGAAGGTATTGGGAAGGGGGGAGGCAGACAGTTTTGTTTCTTGCTGCGCCCGCCTCAAATCAGCCCCATTGGCTCCGTGCAGCCTAGCCCGTGGCCAATCATAGACTGCCAAGCCAGTGGTCTGAGGCGAAAAGAGATGGTGATTCATCAGGCTGGCTGCTACTCCAAGCCACTCTCCACCCTCCACCCCTGGTGCCTGGAAGTCTGCTCCTAGCTGAGTCAAATGACTTCCCCCTCCCTGCTACATTTGGCCTTCCAGTGACCTGACAGAAGACCATGTTTTAGCCACCCGAACACAACCGAACGCGATTCGAATTGAACGAACTGTTCGGCCATTTCGTAGTTCGGTGTTCGGTTCCATTCGGTGTGTTTGCCATTTTCGTCGTTCGGTGTGTTCGCTATTTCGGTGTTCGGTCCGTTCGGTGCGTTCGTGTTCGTGTTCGGTTGTCCGAACAGGCCGAGTTCGGGCCGAACACCGAACTACCGAACCGCGTTCGCCCATCCCTACTGAGGGCTGGTATAAACGTATCCCTCCTGGGCAAAGGCTATGTACTTGTTCCAGGAGGGAGGTGGAATCTGTGGAACATCTTTTCCTCAAATGCCCTTATTATGCCACCCTGCGGTCAGCATGGCTGTTACCGCTCTTACCCCGGGGATTGACTGTTGACTCTGGGAGTTGCTTTTTGGCATTTCTTTCTATGACCCAGAAAGAGGCTATTGTTGCCTTTTGGCAACTTCTGGTTGCCAAAAGGAATGGGTCACAGGGATAGGGAGGTCTTGTAACTTGCTGACAATTACCTAAACTGGGCTGGGACTCTAATCTTGCTGACACCCTGTGTGGTAAATTCACTTAGTAGTGCACGTTGGTGTCCAGTGTCCCAGTTATTTGCAAAGTATTAGATGCATTTGGAATTAAAGAATTTCATATTTTGTATTATATTATTATACTGTATGTTGTTCTTTTCTAATTGCTGTAAACCTTTGGCCATGGCGAAAGCCCATGCCGCAATAAACATTACAATGTTGTACTTAGTTTTGTGTCAATAAATCGCCATCATTTTTATCGAAGTATCCCCGTTCTGTGTTGGGGTGTGGGAGGGGAATTCCAGCCAGCTGACAGTGCCTCACATCCTCTGACTGATCCCAGTGGACACGCGCAGACGCTTTGAATAAATTTGGCTAATTGCCCCTAAAATTAAGGGGTCGTTTGGATATTGGGGTACCAGCCCCCAATATTCGCTCGTGGAGTGGGTCACGTGTCTAACATCATATGTTCCTTAGCAGGTTCTTTGATTTATGCAGCCCTAACTACTTTATTTAATTATTCATTATTGTTATTTACCTAATGCCACCAATGTACATTCACCTGTCAGAGACAGGTCCCTGCCCCAGGGGGATTACAATCTAGGAGAAAGAAGGGAGGGGAGACAGAGGAGAGAGGGAGAAGTACATTCACCAAGCTGAGACATCACAGGTGCAGGTGCCTAGTTACAGGGGGGTAGAGGGTAGCTTGCCCACCCTTGCCTTGGTTATACCAAAGGTTACCAATATTGCAAGAGTAAATAAGCAAGCTTTCAGACCACACCGGGCCCTTCCTCAGCCATGTAGCATAGCCAGTAGAAATATATACACTGAGCAAAAGTAGAGCAGGTGACCATGAAATGGGTGGGAATGGACAGAGCAAGGTGGCAGGAAGGGGGGTAAACAGAGAGAGAGAGTTGTGGCAGACATTTACCAAACAGCTGTAAAATTATATGTTGGTGTAGAAGACAAAGGAACAATAGGTGGTGGTAAACACAGAGTTAGCAAACAATTCATTTGGGGATATAGTGGGGAAACAGCTTAGCAGGAGAAGGGAGTACGCATATCAAAAGAACCGAGTACACAATAAGTGAATTCCCAGAATGGTTGGGTATACAGCGGACAGGGCAGTTACAGACAGGGAGATAAAATGGTTAGAATGATCTAGGAACTTGGTACAGAGGATAACAGAAATTAAAAATGCAGTAACTGTACGGTATTACAGATATTTGTAGGGATTTGAGAAAGTCCTGCAAGTAGGATTCACAGTATGGTAACAATTGCCTCCCACGGCTTCCAATATCATCTCTACGCTGACGACACTCAGCTCTATCTCTCTACCCCCGCTCTCTGACCTTTTGCCCACTCACGCCTCATCAACTGTCTCGATGACATCTCTGCCTGGATGTCCCAACGCCAGCTCAAGCTCAACATGGCCAAGACTGAACTCCATATTTTTCCTCCCTCCTCTTCCTCTCCCGCTTCCCTGTCCATTCATGTCGATGGAGCCATCATCCATCCTGTTCCCCAAGTCTGTAGTTTGGGCTTCATCTTTGACACTCATCTTTCCTTCAAGCCTTACATTGACTCTGTTGCCAAGTCCTGCCGCTTCGCCCTCCATCACATCACTCGGATCCGCTCCTTTCTCTATCTCCTCTGCCAAAACCCTTGTGCATGCCATGGTCATTTCTCACCTCGACTACTGCAAGATTCTCCTCGCTGGCCTCCCTCCCTCCCACCGGTCCCCCCCTTATCGCCATCCAAAACTCCGCTGCCAAGGTCATCCACTCAGCCCGTCGCTTTGATCACGTGCAGCCTCTCCTCTCCTCTCTCCACTGGCTCTCCCTTCCCAAACGCATCCGGTTTAAACTCCTGGTATTCACCTATAAAACACTTCACAGCCAAGCTGCCCCTACCTCTCAGTCCTAATCTCCTGCATGCACCCTGCATGCGCCCTCCGCTCCTCCTCTGTCCCCTCCCTCACTCCCCTGCATCTCCCATGCTCCCCTAATCACCTTCGTCCCTTCTCCCTCGCTGCCCCCCTGCCTGGAACTCCCTCCCTACCCACATCCACCTTGTGCCCCCTCCCTCCGCACCTTCAAATCCCTCCTCAAGACCCACTTCTTCGGTGCCACCTTGCCCAATGCCTGCTAGTTGTTTTTCCCCAAATACTTACAGTCTGCCTCCTTTGCAGACTGCTGCCTAACTGTAACCAAGCCAAGCACGCGTACCTGAGACTTCGCAGCTGCTTGCATGTTTGTTTGCTTCTCCCTTGTCTTCCCTTTGTCCCCTCTTCTTGTCACCCCCCTCCTTGTATTTTTAGATTGTAAGCCGCAGGCAGGGACCTCATCTTTATCTTTGTTCTGTAAAGCACCAGGTACATGGCTGGTGCTATAAAAGGTTTACAATAAAACAACAACAACAACAACAATTGGCGACTAACAGAAACCATTTCCTAACAAAGGCAAATGCTCAATAAACTCATTGGCTTCTCCCCACTACCAAAAATGTCATCCAAGGGTGTTTTCAGATGAATTGGTACCCTGCTTGGCCACCCATGAGTCACGGAGCCCATGACCTGGATAGGTGCTCCTGCAGGCCATGGAGCACCCATTCTCAGACTCTCACAGACTGAGCACTGCCGGGAAATCCAGAGGGCACTGCAAGGGGCAAGCCAAATAGAGCCATGGTAACAGGCGGCCACATGGCCCCTGCCCATATGAACAGCAGCAGTCAGCCGTGCCAGCAGACAAGTCCACCACTCATAGGAACTGTGGTGGGGGGAAAACAGCCTTTGCAAGTCACAAATCCTGACCGGGAGTGCTGGGGAGCCTGGGTGCCCCAGAGCTCATGTCTGGGACATGTCACTTGCAAAGGCCTGCCTGGAGTGCTTCCCCGTGGCCCATAGCAGGGGGAGTGCCTGGTGGCTGCTTCTGTGGCCATAGCAGCTACTCTGCAAGCTGCCTGTTCGTTTTGCTCCCCATGTGTGGGTGCTCTGTGGCAGAGCAATGCGGCGGACATGGACCCCACCCCCATCATCGATTTGCTCGTCTGAAAACACCCTATAATTAACTGTTGCTTTATATTAATGGTTTTAGGGAGAATTGGGTCATTTTAATATTCATGCACATGCAAATTCCAGCACTGACTCCCTCCACCCCCTATGTGCTCCAATACAGTTTTACCAATGCTTTTTTCCGAAACTTCTGACCATGTTATCAAGCTTACACTTAAAAATGATTATTTTTTTTTACAAAAAGGGAGTGAGACAAATTTGGTGACTATTTTTAAAAGGCTCAAATCAAAATGGCAAGACTTTGGAGATTTGGGGCTATGTTAATTTACCCCAGCTTGGGATCCCCCTTCCAGATTCTTGAAGCAGCTGTTCTACTAGATCAGATAAGGTTTAAAGACGCTTAAGCAGGCTGCTCTTGGATTCTCTATATTTTCCTCCAGCTTAATGTGGAAGATCAATTTAATACTAATTGCCTGAATGCTGAGCAGTAATAGCATACTGTATTTCAGAGAACAACATCAAAGTGCCTGACAGGGCTGATTGGCAGATTCTTTAATTCCATTACCATAAGCCCCTCCTCTTTCTATAGACACAAATTCCTCAAGTGGCTTAGGAAAAATGAAAAAATAAGAGGGCAGTTCTTCAGCTACTAAAATCACAATTGCTCTCATGAAGTTACATTTGCTCTCAAAGTTACAGTAATTTAAACATCTTGTTGACCGGCTCTCTTTTTTAATATTGTAACTATATCACAGAAATAAAGTGAAACCCACCTATTTCAGTCCGGGTCCATTTCCATTATAATATTATAGCAAAACTCCTGTACAAGACACCATAGAGCTCATCATGAACTTGTGGGGTTCATCAGAGGGGTACGGTGCCACAGTTTCTGATCCTATGAAAGAACTTTCCTTAAGTTACCAGATGTAATGCTAGCTCCTGGTTTCATCTGTAGACAAAAGTATGGTATTTACATTTGTTTGTGCAATCACATCTGCTTAAAAACAGACTTTCTCAGCATTAAACATTGTCATCTCTTTTCAGTTATAGTGTTTTCTCTTTTTCTCTTCTTTCATTCCCTCCTTTTTCCCCTTCTAAAAGGAGACAGCAAGTCATCAGGAAACACAATTACTATAGAGTAACGTTCTGTATTTCTACCTATTGTTGCTTAAAGTTTCTCATGCCAGAGTCTCGCTATTGATTAGAAGTGGCAGCCCCCATCCCATATTCTTCAGCTCACTCTCTCCAGTGCTTATGATCGCCACAACAGGTGCTATTAAAGATTCTGGCATCCTTCAGTCATTTTTTAGCTGATACAAAACTGAAGTGCAGTAGGCTTTATGAGCGCAATCAAGTGAGAATTCATACTTTGATTAGCCATTGAAATTATCTTAAGCATAATCAGATGTTTAGGTAGTTTGTCAACCTAACAGCGTTTCCATTGCTACTAAATGGCCCCAATCTGCCCATAAAATAGCGAATCTGATTAAGATACATGAAAAGGCCATTTCTGAGAGGCAAACCAGGCAGAACAAATGTTTTGATGTGAAACTTCTTTATGTAACACATGCACAGAGAGAGTTTTCAAACTCGCAAACACTTATACCCCCATTTGGATGCAACAGCAATGTGCATAGCATGTGTGTAAAAGATCTTATTGGACCAAAAAAAAAAAAAACCCCAACCCATAAAACTTACACAGGTTACCTGCAACATTTGGTTATGGTATACAGCGGACTTTGACTTAGACCAAAGGTATCTAATAGCAAGAGGATTGTCCAATTGTTGTATTGATAACAGATGTGAAAGTTCCCAGAGGTAAGCCCCCTGTGCAGACCTCAGCCCCATTGATTGAATTAGGTATATTGTCCAGGCTAGCATAAGAAGAGAACAGAGGAGGAGGAGGAGGAAAGAGTCAGTCCTCTAGGCTCCAGAAAAGCTGCAGATCTTCTCCACTGAAGCTATTCCAGTAAGGAAGCTTTACATCCCCGTCACACAGTTCCACCACCAATGGGAAGACTTTGGGTTTTAAGAAATGTGACGGTGATTTGCTTTGGTCTGCTAAGGCCTGTTTTAACCCACGAGCCAGCGGCACGTTTGTTGGTGTGCCGCCAGATGTTCACCCAGGATTGCTCCCATGCATGGTAACAGCAAACCTAGACTGCAGTCCTGGAGACTTCCGGGGTCACACAGTCTGGGCTACCATCTGCCTGATCAGGACAAAGTGGGTCACAGTATTTCTTATGGCCTGCCATGACCCAGCCTGGATCGGGCCCACCATGACTGCCCATCATGGTAGGGAGCAGGGCACTGGGCACAGCATTGGCGGGGGTGGGGGGCGCACATTAGTTGCAACAGTGGCTACGTGCTAGCAGTAGCTACTGTCAGGACCTCACGAGTGCTGGCTCTGAAACCCTCCCAGCTGACCTGCATTACCTGAGTTGAATCAGATCAGCTGAGCTTCCAGAGAGAAACTCTAAGGCTATCTGCCTTCTCATTGGCTACCTGCACCCCCAGCTGACTAGTTCATCCCTCAGAGCAGTTCAACGCTTACCAGCGTTTCAGTGTGTTCTTACCACCTGTTTCCCTTGGTTTTCCTCCTTCAACTCAGACTCCCTCCAGCCTGTTTCCAGTCCCATACCATCCCTCCATCTAGATTCCTTTCCCCAGGCTATTGACCACTGCACTGGCTTCAGACTCGTTTTGGCTATTGACCCTTGCATCGGTTCCAGACTCAGGCTTGCTTATTCAGTTGGTACTACACCTGTTCATTGGAATGACCTCAACATCGACTCAGACCCTGGCTTGCTCTACCCACCTGGTGCTACTATCCTGCAAAGCTTCACCACCCCCGGGCTACCCATGCCCTGGCAGATCTAACAGCTACTTGTCCACCCCCATGACTTTTCAGATTCCAAACTGTGTTAAGTGTGTACAGTGATTGCACACACAAATGCAAAGACCATACTTTTGATTAAAAGATTAAAAGCTATCATTACATCTGGTAACACACATTGGCTTTCCGAAAGCCACCCAATAAGTTAATAGCTAAAAATCAGATTTAAACCCTGGTCTCCCAGATCCAAGTCCAACACTCTAACTAATAGACTATACTGCTAGGTGCACTACACCTTGTTGCTCTGTCCCCTGCCAATTCATGGGCAAAATGTCCTCCCCATCTCCCTTCCCTGGTATCTGATTAAAGTCACTGAGATTGAAAACTTACTTTCCAGGAATATGAAGTGGCTGCATTTTTCACATTTCTGCAGGACTCTGAGTATAATTCTTTTAAATACAGCGTATCCCACATAGTTTTGCCTCATTTCCACAGAAATCACTCCGAGTTCCAAGTTAATCCTGTTTGCTGCAGTATATTTTCTTTAAAAATTTTCAAGAAAACATCGCCAGGGGAAATAAATTACCATCTCTTCCAAATACATAAAACAGCTTCTCTTCTTGGTTCCCTTAAAACGGCCTCCATCAATCACAGATGGTAGGGACGGCATTTTATAAGCCAAAGAACATCACCTTAAACTGAAACATTGCTGATTGGTGACAAAACCCATTTTTGCTTTTCTGATTTCTGACACATCTTATCGTCAATAGCTGCTGTTTAAATCTAAAGTAAAAGCAAAGTGTTGTGGAAGTATTTCAAAGATTTCCTCAGCTTGGAAGGGGTGGGGGGAAATCTACTCAGGTTCAGAACATGCCACAAGACTTGTATCAGCTAAGAAATTCATTAAAATGTTTGTAAAAAAAACCCACTTGCATAAACTTCTAAAAATTCCCCTATTATGCAAGTCTGGGGGCACAATTCTATACTGTAGAGATAATTGTAAACTCAACCCTCAGAATACATTATTAAAATTAACCCATTATTAACATCTGACTCGGATTCACTCCCGCCAGGCTCTGTATGGGCCAATGCAGTGGAAGCAACAGCTCCAGAGATTGGCTCCTCTGACAGAATCAAGATTTTCACAGCCTCTTGAGACCCCAAAGTAACTCTCAGGATTAGGCCATACAAGCATTAACTGAGGCAGGGGACGACCACTGTTCTCTCACAAAATGATTCATGTGAAAAGGGCAAGGTATTCAATGATGCTAAATGCATAGACAGAAACAAAAGATCTAGGATATTCCAGCAGTAAAGGTTAAAGGGGGGGGGGNAGGGGGAGGGAGGGGAAAGAAAAATGGAATCTGTGACATTTGACAAGAAAAACAATCAAACAGAATATCCGCTCAGCTTTGCTTTGCAGCCCAGTAGCTTGGAACCAGAGCTGCTCTGGAGACATCCTATAATATGAACAGAGCTCCCTGCAGGGCACCATGTTCACTTATAATCTTTGGAATAAAAATAGAGAAGGGTGAAAAATGTGAATGAAGAAGAAATTCCACATGAAAGCTTGTTATTCCAAGTGTTATTTCCTATTTTTGTATTATTATTATTATTATTATTATTATTATTATTAATGGAGACTTTGGTAGCTAAAGGTGGGGGTGGGGAGATAGATACTGGGATCTTCCTTTCGTAACACTCTTCATAATCTCTGCAGTTGAAGCTGGCACTGTTAGAGTTGTAAGAATTCTCCCTGGCTTCAATCAAAGGGGGATAATAAGACGCGACGAGGGCTGGCTATGGCCCAGAGGATCACCCGGATGCTGGTTCCGGGTCACCAGATGTGGCCCGCTGCTGCCCTGGCTCAGGTAGGTGGCTGGTCTCAAGCCCACAGTCTGGCGCCAACGCAGACCATAGACATTTCATTCTTTCACAACTATTCCCACAAATAGGTGTAATTGTTATTCTGCGTCGTATTAATAACAGGATTAGGGCCCCATTGAGCTGGTGCTATCAAACACATCCGAAAAGTATGGTCTCCATACAGGGACTTTGAAAATGGAAAGAAGAAATCGATATGCTTGGGGGGAAATATTCAGTATGAATCAGCTTCTCCGCATTCATTTCTCTTTAAGAAGGGAATTAATTTTATTTATTGTGGTACTTTTAATTCTTTAAATTAGTCTTATGCTCTTCAGAGTAAATCCCTTCTTAGCCCCCTAGTGGGGGAATTCTTAAATTAGTAATAAAACCTGTGGTAAATAAATGTTGTGGAAGTTTAAAATTGATTATAGACATGAACATTTCTACAACTTCTGAACAGGCAAAGGCATATAAAATCTAGACCTTTTCTGAGCACAGACTTGTGCTGTTCTGTGAAATGCAGCTTTTTCAAAGGCCTTTTTTTACATGAGATGCACCCACTCATGAACACCTGGGTCATCATGAGTGGGTGAGCCCTGTGTGAAGGATGCAGTGGGTGCGCACATGGTGAGGGCATTTTCACACAAGACACGTCTCCACCCACTATACATGTTACAGGGCACTCATAGGGCAACACTGCAGCCCTGCAATGTGTATAGTGGGTGGGGGGTGGATGGAGAATGTCTTGTGTGAAAATGTCCTGAGTGGGTGTGCGTGCATGCTCCCGCCGAACACGCATCTCCACATCGCCCCCACTCATCAACACATACGGAGCAACTGGCAAAACCAGAGGTTGCTCCATGTATGTTGATGGGTGGGGGGGAGGGGCGCGTCAGGATGCGTGTGACCACGGACCCCCCACCCTGCTGGGGCTATGTAAAAGCAGCCAAAGTAATTCTTGTTGAATATTTTTAAAGCCCTGTGCCAGGATTTTCTATGAGACGCTTATTAAAGAGAAGCTCTGCTCTTTCGAAAGCGTGAATAAGAATTTTCACTTAGAACCAAAAACCTAGAACCTATGCTAGAGTGTGTTTATTTGTGAAAGTTTCAAACGCTGGTGGCAAGCAGCAGAACCAATTAGGACTGAATTCCCTACACAATTAATGTCACTCATGACTTTTAATTGTCTCCCTCTTAATGATTTCAGAGGTAATGGGGAGTTACATTTAAATGAAAATCCAGATGTACTTATCCAACATTATGTAAATTCACTCAGCTCACTCACAGATTTATTTATCTGAGAAATTTTTTTTACAATATTGTTGCAGCCCCAAATAAGCTATTGCATTTCAAATCCTAATGCTATGAATAATTTCTGCGAAGTTGTATACGTACAACTTGGCACATACTGCACATCTGAGTAAAACCAGTGTCAAAGTGTCACCTGTTTGAATATGCAAAGATTGAAGCTGTAGCAGGGTGCGTTGGAGCCAGCCCTGCATAGGGTGACCATACCTCCCCTTTAAAAGAGGATGCTTATGAAAAACACATGTTGCAGGGCTGAATTGGTTCCAGTGCTACCCTGCACCATGTATTTTTCATAAGCTTCCTCTTTTAAAGGGGAGGTATGGCCACCCTAGCCCTGGAGCTTCCCTCCAGAGACTACGGGTGTTTTTAAATGAGATACTACCCCACATAGCCATCCAGGAGACACTCCTCCAACCGCCCATCTGAGGGGGAAGCGGGGGGATGTATGCTCCCATGAGCCACACAGAGCTCACTCATGGCCACTCACAGTGGAATGCCAATAAATCCCGAGTGTGCTGTGCAGGGCGAGACAAAAAAGCGCGAGGCAATGGGCAGCCAGCCATGCATTCCCTGCCTGTATGAACCCACGCCAGCAGACAGGTCTGCCAGTACCAAGCCCAGAGTGATACTGTGGCCATCCATGATCCAGCTGGCTCCCTGGTCCTACCCCCAGTCCTACTGGGAGACCTTAAAGGACATGCATGTAAAATACAAAATTGGGTTGGCCCAAAGCAAAACAAACCCCCTCAATATGTGCTCTGTGGGTGGTGTATTGGGATTCCTGTGTGGCCCGGCCAGCATGCATCTCTGTGGTTGGCCAGGACTGGCAGCGGCTGCACCGGCTCCTGGGGGGCATGGGCAGGAAGGGATTACTGACTTCTGCGGCTGCTTGTTCCCATGGTATCTGCAGATTTGTGTCATGGCAGGCGGCAGGCATTTGAGTGGGACTTGGGGTGGGGATTGCAGGGTGAAGGGGAGGGGCCATGTGAGTTGTTTGCGGGGCTGGTCCATGGCAGGGGGAGTGCTTGGAGGCTGCCTGCGTGGCTGTGGTGGCCACCCTGGGAGCCACCCATGAGAATCGCTCCCCACATGCTCCACCTGAGTGACTGCTCTGCAGCTGTCCCACTCAGCAGCCACTGACACACAAACCCATCACCTTGTTCATTTAAAAACACCCCAGGTCCCGGGGCATGCTCCCTGGGGACTTGAATGGCTTCCAACAACAAGGTCCCTGAGCATGCTCAGTGAACACTGCTATGATTTTAGTACCTAAGTCCACAGGCATGCTCAGTGGGTGTTGACCTGTCTGGGCATGTCCAAAGGCCTATAAAAACTCAGAGTTCAGTTGCCAGGTGGCCATAGAAAAAGGACCATTCCTGAGAGCTCTCCTGTGAGGAGGCTCGCTAGATGCTCAGAGGGTGTTGCCTGAGCCAGAAAGGTTCTGCTGGGCTCCAGAACAGTGTGCCTAGCCTACAGCACCAGGGACCTAGAAGTCCTAATGAATTAAGCCTAGCCAGTAGGGATGGGCGAACAGACCACGGTTCGTGTTCGGCCGTTCGCCAAGTTCGTGTTCGGCCATTCGTGTTCGGCTGTTCGCCGAGTTCGTGTTCGGCCGTTTGGTCATTGAAATCGTGCGAGAGCCCAAAATCGAAAGCACCGAAAAACGTAAATTCGTGTGCGTGCGGAACTGTGTGGTGAGTGAGTGTGTGTTTGACTCAGTTGGTGTGTTTTTGGCTGTGTTTCACTGTGTTTGACTTTGTTGGATTGACTGGCTGTGTGTTTTGGTTTGGTTTGTGTGTTGGGTGAGAGAGAGATCCTTGTTTTAAAAAAAAGAAGAAAAAATGAAGAAGGCTGTGGTGAGGATCCCCCGGCTGGGGGCCAACTTGCCAGTGCTGCCACAGCCACTGCCACTCGAGGAGGAGGAGGTGGCCGGTGGCAGTGGCAGCGGCAGCTAGGGCTACTGCTGCAGCTGGTGCTGCTAGTCCACTGGTGGCTTACTCCTTGGATGAGGAGGAAGTGGCGGGCTCTGGAGCTGCTGCCAGGTTCGTAAAAAAATTTTTTACTTTGAGGACAAGAAAGGCTCTATCTGTTGGAGAGAGCTCACTGGCGTGTGTGTGGGTGCGTGGGCAGCGGGCATCATTTGGGCACAAACGGTGGGCATCAGCGGGTGGCAGCGGATGTCTGCAACAGTGAGGGAAGGGAGGGTACTAGGCATGGGCGAACAGATCGCGGTTTGTGTTCGGCCGTGATCGGTTCGTGCGTTCGCGTTCGGCCGTTCGGTTCGGCCGCTTTCGGTTCGTGTGTTCGGTCGTTCGGTCGTACCTCGCGTTCGTGTTCGCCCGTTCGGTTCGGAAGTTCGTGTGTCGGCCGTTCGTGTTCGGTTGTTCGGGCAGGTCGTACGTTCGTGTTCGGCCGTTCGGTTCGTTCGCCATCTGGTTGTGCGTTCGTGTTCGGTCGTTTGGTGTTCGGGTGGTTCGCGCGTTCACGTTCGGCCCGAAAAAACCAATGTTTTTTAATATATAATTTTTTTAAAAAAAATTATTGAATTTTTTTATCAAATATTTATATCTCTACACTAATAACTAACTACCTAACTAATAAATGTATTCTAAATGCTATGAATAACTACAACAAACCCTAAAGCTGAATCACAGAAAAAACAGTAAACTCACTCTATCAGTAAACCTTAAACTAAACTACTCAAACAAAAATGTATCGACCTAATCCATCTATCTACCTATGAATTGAATATATGGGATGG
>QEPC01015142.1:808482-839914 GCA_003113815.1 Sphenodon punctatus | reverse complement strand
CCCCCCCCCCCTGCCCAGCCTGGGATTTTTTTTTTAAAACACCCCCCCCCCGGGATCGTCCGCGGTCCTACCTGGTGCTGCTGGGGCTCTGGCCCTGGTGGTGGGTGGGTCTGGCAGTGGATCCGCCACCGGCAGCACTCCGGAGCACTTCAGGCCACTACTAGGCTTTCTGTGTCAAACCTGAAGCGCTCCAGAGTGCTGTGGCCGCTACCGTGGCAGCTACTGTGGCTGCTGCCAGACCCATGGCCAGAACCCAACCTACCTGGGGGTGCCAGGTCTTACACTGCCTATGGAAAGAGGGGAGGTCCATAATTAAGTGGACCTCCAATGGGAGGGAGTGCCACAACGACAGTGCAGCCACAGAGAATGCCCTGCCAAGAGATCTAACAGGATCGAACAGTCCCGGTCCAATTCATGGGAGAGCTCATCAACCAAGGCCACAAGTGCCATAACCTGGATGAAAACCTGACTGTGAGGGATCAAGAAAACTGACCCGGTTCAAATGCCCCTGAAGCTGCCGAGCCACCAGCCATTCAATAACCTTCCCTAAAAAGGGAAGGTTAGAGACTGGCCAATAGCTGGCCAGGGCGTCAACATCCAAAGATGGCTTCTTGAGCAGGGGCCACACCACCGACTCCTTGATACAGTTCGGCACCCTGCCCTCCCTATGGGAGGTGTTGACTATCCCGGCCAGCAGTGGCCCCAATATCTCCCGAAAAGCCTTTACTAGCCAGGACAGGCATGGGTCTAGTTCACAACAGGTGGCTCGAACAGTCCCAAGAGCATCCCCCGCATCAGAAGGTGACATAGCCCAAACTCATCCCACAAAACAGGACAAGACAGGGCTTCTACTGCCTCTGACCCATTTTCTGCTAAGAAAGTTGCATCAAAACTGGTGAATTTGAGCGATTTTATCCGCAAAAATGTTCACAAACAAATCACAGTGAGCATTTGATGATTTTAAGTCCAGGCGGAGGGAGGCTGGACTGACCAGACCCCTCACCACCCAGAACAGCTCAGCCAGGTGGGACTTAGTTGGGTCAATGGCCTCCATCAACGTAGAATTCCACATGAATACAAGACCATCGAGTGGGTGACCATCGAGGTGAGAGGGAACATCCCCTAGAGCTATCTGGAAACTTTCTGGTTCCATAAGCCTTTGGCGTGAACCAACCGAACTGGTTCCACACCCTCCTGGGGGCCGACATGCACCAGGATACTCGCCTGGAGGGGATAATGCTCCATCCATGACAAGGGCTCTGTTGACACCTCCCCCACTAACGGATCCCCACCTCAAGGCCTGTGCAAAAGATTATGTCCTGGGTATGTCCTCCAACATGTGTGAGTCCCACTACTCTCTGAGACAGGCCCATGGTTGCCATAGCGGCCATGAACTCAAGCTCTGTCCCTCCAAGACTGGCGTCGGTGTGGATATTGAAGTCCCCCCGAACTATTGTCTTGGGGGACCGCAAGACCACTTCTGACACCAGTTCAGCCAGTGTGGGCAGGGAGGTTGCTGTGCAGGTGAGTGCCTGGCATACCAGTAGTATCCCCACTCTGTCTCCGGCCACAGCTAACACCAGATGGAGACCCTCCACACCCATGGGGAATCTCCTCACACACCAGGTATCCTTAAAAATAATGGCTCCCCCGCCCCCCCATCCCTGTAGCCACAGCTGATGCTGAACAGAGTACCCAGCTGGAACAAGGTCAGCCAATATAGGCCCCGATTCACTGTCCAGACAGGTCTCCTTAACACACACGAGGTTGGCTGCCTGGTCCAGGATCATCTCTCGGACCATGGTTGACTTATTATCCACCAACCTCACATTTACCAGCATCAAACCGAGGCCCAGGGGCCCCTGGAGGCACAGGAGTCGGCTGTGGCCAGGGGCGCTTTTTGCCAATTACATCTGATGAAACAGCTTCATCATATCTTCAGTTCTGATCTCACCACAGTTATCCATGCATTCGTCACCTCGAGGCTAGACTATTGCAACGCTCTCTACGTGGGGCTGCCCATGGTAATGGTTCGGACCGCAGCTAGTGCAGAATGCAGTGGCCCACCTACTTACAGGGACAGGCTGCAGGGAACATATTATGCAGGTGTTACGGGCACTGCACTAGCTTCTTATAGTCTTCCGGGCCAGATTTAAGATGCTGGTTTTGACCTATAAAGCCCTTCATGGTCTGGGCCCTTTCTACTTGAAGGACTGTCTTATTCCCTGGGCGGCTCCTGCAGTTGTAGGGGAATGCCCTCCTGGAGGTCCCACGCTATTGGCATGTGAGAAGCGATGGGTGGGCATTCTCAGCAGCCGCCCTGTCGGTGTGGAACTCTCTCCCGGTGGTGGCCTGCCTTAGACCAGATCTCCTCACCTTCTGGTGACAGTATAAGACATGGTTATTCCACCAGGCATTTGCTGGGGGGGAAGGTAGGAGTGGGAGGAGAAATTAAAATTTCTGTCAACACAATGTGTTTTGGTTGTGTGTATTTTAGATAATGTTTTACTTATTTATAAATTGTATATGTATATTTTATTGTTGGCCGCTCTGAACTGCTTTAGGGCAGGAGGAGTGGGATAAAAATAATTAATTAAATAAATAAATAAATAAATAAAAGAACATAAGAAGTGCCATACTGAGTCAGGCCAATGGCCCATTGAACCCAGCATCCTGTCTCCAACAGTGGCCATTCTCAGCTGCTTTGGAGAAGCACCCAACAGGTCATGCATTCATAATGGAGTGATCCACTCCTAGTTGTTCACTCCCAGCTTTTCATAGTCAGATGTTACATCCCCCAAGCTACTTTAATAGCCATTAATGGCCCAAGCCTCCAAAAACTTATCCAATCCTTTTTTAAACCCACCTATGCTACTGGCCTTGATCACATCCTCTGGCAACAAGTTCCAACAAGTTAATTATGTGTTGAGTGAAAAAAATACTTTTTTTGTTTTAAATCTGCTACCAGTTAGTTTCATGGAGCATCCCCTAGTTCTAGTACTATTTCAGAGTGTAAATATCAATTCCCTATTTGCTTGCTCCACGCACTTCACGTTTTTATAAACTTCTAACATATCCCCTCTATGGGCTCTTTTAGATGAGCGGGTCGCCGTCACGTGACCCG
This sequence comes from Sphenodon punctatus, assembly GCA_003113815.1. NCBI lineage: Eukaryota > Metazoa > Chordata > Lepidosauria > Sphenodontia > Sphenodontidae > Sphenodon > Sphenodon punctatus. Next base: position 836,790 of record QEPC01015142.1, on the reverse strand, counting down.
TTCACGTGACATTTCAAAATCCCATGATGCGGGATTACACGAGACGGCCGTCGGGGATCATGCGCATGAAAAGCGGACGTGCATTATTTGCCGACCGTGAATTAAATACCTCAATTGTGAGGTATTTAATTCGCGGTCAGAAAATAATGTGTGACTGCCTTTCATGTGTGTGATCCCCGACGGCCGTCTCATGTAATCCCGTGCTGCGGGATTTTGAAATATCACGCGAGCAGATCGCATGACAGCGACCTACTCATCTAAAAGCAGCCTGTGTCATCTCTTCTCCAAGCTTAAAGGTGCTAACCTATAAGTCTCTTTGTACGGAAGCTGTTCCATACCCCTGATCATTTTCGTTGCCCTTCTCTGTACCTTTTCCAGTTCTACTATGTATTTTTTGAGATGTGGTGACCAAAACTGCACACTGTGGGTACTTTCAGATGTTACGGGCTGCCGGTTCACCACAGCGAACCACCAGAGGGGGCAAACAGCGCAACCACGCCCGGGGGTTGGAAAACGACCCAAACAGACGTGCCGGGAACGGGACCACGGGCCGGAACCGGGCCGCACCATCGCGGCCCGTGGCAGCACAACAGACGTGCAGCCGAACCCCCGGCGGGCGCTAAACCCCCACAAGGCACCGGGCAGGGGCGGGACACAGACATGGCCGACTGAGGGCAAACGAAGCCACAAGGCACACAAGGGAACGCCCACACAAGGGAAACGGGAAGGGAGGGGGGAAGAGCGAGAACAGGCTGACAGCCGGCTCACACAGCGGTCCCGCAGCGGGGCACAATGCACGGCCACACGCCCGGGCACACACACACACACACACACACACACACACACACCAGGGAAAGGCCGGGAAGGGGGGAAGGGGCGCCCGGAACACCCCACCCGGAACACCGGCAGGGAGGGGGGGGCACCACCACGGGGCAAGGCACAGACAGCAGCAACCCCCACCCCCACACCACCCCAGTCCAGTCCAGTCCAAGGAGGTGCCCCCACAGGAACAGAGGCAGTCTCGGGGGGGGGGGGCGGACCCCCGGAGCAAGGCACGTTGGGGGCCCCCAAAGCACAGCGAGGCCGGCGGAGGGGCGCCAGGAGGAGGAGGAAGGGGGCCCCACAGTCAAAGGCTGGCACAGGCAGGGCAGCCGGGTCCAGCGGTGCTCCTCCGCAGCACCAGCGACGCTCAGGCAGCACCCACGGAGTCACGGGGATGGAGGGGGCCCAGGACCACGGCCAGGGGCAGCAGCAAGCAGCGAGGCGGGCGGGAGCTCACCGAGGTGGGGTCCGCAGGTCGGGAGCGGCCAGCGGGGACCAGGCCCCCCCCCGGGCCGGGGCGGGAGCCCACACGGGGGCACCACGCGGGGGGGGGCAGGCCAGCGACGCGGGGCTCACGGGCCGCTGCCGGGGGCCCCGCTGGCCCCAGGGCCCGGGTGGCCCGCCCGGTGGACCAGGTGGGGCCAGTGCAGCATGCCCCGGCGGTACCCCTGCAAGGACATGTAGTGGGCGATCAGGTAGTAGGCCTCGAAGGGATCGGGCATGGTGAGGGCCAGCTGCACATCCACACGCGCCCACACCGCCAACAGGGATGACATCTCCACCGCGGAGGGCTCCGGCACACAGCAGGCAGCAGAAGGGGGCCACGGAAGATGCCCCAGCTCCAGAAGCCGCTGGAACGCCGCCCCACGGGTGCGCTGGTACCCACGGGCCCCGTGAACACAGGAGAAGTAGCTCACGGCCAAGGCAGGGCCACCCTCGGCCAGGCACTCCGAGTAGGCGCCCAGACCACACACCACCAGCGCTGACACGGTCTCCGAGGCGCTCCAGGGCACATGGGCGCACAGCACCTCCGGGATGCGCCCCTCGGGGAAACGAGCCAGCCCCAGGGCCTCCGCATGCAGCCGGCAATCACGGGCGCTCACCACATGGCCAAAGTAACGGAGCCCGGAGCTCAGGCTCTCGTAGGCACCTGCACGGCTCCCCGGCCCGGCCAGGAGCAGCTGCACGGCAGGGGTGTGCCACAGGTCGCACAGAGACATGGTCTCGCGGAAGGCCCAGATATGGGGGGCCCCTTGGGGGCCGGACAGCGGGAGCCCCATGGATGGGCAGCCAGCCATGGTCCAGCACAACAGGGAATGGGACACGGAGCCCGGAGGGCACACAGACTGCCCAGGGCCGGGAGAGGCTCGGCCCGGCCCCCGGGACAGGGAACACGGGCCCGCACCGCAACATTGTAGCACAACAGAGCGAGGCGTGGGGTGCGGGCCCGGCACAGCTGCAGAGAACAACAGCGAGCTCTCTGTCTGCCTAATCGCACCTTCAAGGCCATCCCGCTACAAACAGCGAGGGGAGGGGGCCCGGGGTGCTGGGGGCGGGAGCAGCCGGAACGCACCGGCACAGGGCGCGCGCAGGCCCGCGAGGCCGACCCCCGGGCGGAGCCACCAGCACCGGGCCGCCATAAGCGCTCCCAGCCCCCACCGGGGCCCCAGCACCATGGAGCGCGATAGGGCAGGTGGGAACTGGATGTTCCTCGCGCTCGCGGCTGAGTGGCACCGTGACCACACTGAGCAGCTGTGCCTCCTGACCGAGAGGGTGCACCTGGCCGTCCGCCTGCGCTATGTCCTGGCCCTGCGGGCTGGCGTGCGCCTCCGGGGCCAGCAGGCCCGCAGGAGAGTCCGTGCCCGGCTCAGGGCTCGGCGCCGGGCCTGGGGGGCGTGGCTGGCCGCCTGCCGGAGCCTCACCCGGCCCGCTGCGCTCCGAGGGGCCGCGAGGCGGTTCCGCTGGGCAACGCAGACCCTCCGCCGGGCAGCGCTGCTGGCTATGCCCATAGCGCGGAGCCTATGGGTCACGGAGCGGCCCCAGGCCTGGTGGGAGCGGGCCCAGGCCCACTGGGGGGAGGCCGAGTGGGGGTCCCACTTCCGGATGGGCAAGGCCACCCTGCTGCGCCTAGCGGAGCTCCTCACGCCCTGGCTGGAGCGGCAGCACACCTCCATGCGGGAGCCCATCCCCATGGTCCAGCGGGTGGCCATAGGGGTCTGGGCCCTCGCAACGCCCGACTCCTGCCGCTCCGTGTCCCAGCACTTCGGGGTGGGGCTCAGCACGGTCGCCTGCATCGTGCGGGATGTGTGCGAGGCTGTGGAGGGCGTGCTCCTCGACAGGACCATCCAGCTCCTGGACCAGGGCGCTGTGATGGCTGGCTTCGCGGCCGGGGGCTTCCCGAACTGCATCGGAGCCGTGGACGGCACACACATCGAGATCCTGCGCCCGGCCGCGGGGGAGGCCCTGGAGTATGTGAACCGGCACGGATACTACTCCCTGCACCTGCAGGGGGTGGTGGACCACCGGGCCCGCTTCATAGACATCTACACGGGCAACTCCGGCCGGAGTCACGACGCCAGGATCATGACCATCTCCCCCTTCTATGCCCGCATGTACCGGGGGGACTTCGCGGACATGGGCATGAGGTGGATCGAGGGTGTTCCCATGCCCCCCTGCATCCTGGGGGACCCCGCCTACCCCCTGACCCGCTGGCTGATGAAGGTCTACCCTGTCCCGAGCACCCCTGCGGAGCAGGTATACAATACCCGCCTGTGTGCGAGCCGGACCGTGGTGGAGCGTGCCTTCGGGGCCCTGAAGCAGCGCTGGAGGAGTATAGCTGGCCGCCTGGACTTCACCGTCCCCACCTCCGCCCTGGTGATCGGTGCCTGCTGCGTTCTGCACAATGTGTGCGAGACCGAGGGGGCGGCCCTGGAGTACCCCGAGCCCCACCGGCCCCCCGGTCCTGTTCCCCTGTACGTGAACGCAGGGAACCCCCGGGAGTACCGGTATGCCAAAAGGATCCGGAACGCCCTTGCAACCCACATCGCCCGGGGGGGCCCGCTGTGAGGGCCTTCCCGCCCCTGGGGGCCCCACCCCCCGTTCCGTGCCCATGCCCCTGTACACGCGGTCCCACAGCCCTGTCCCCCCCACAAACGGGCCGGGGACAACTGTCTCTTTACAACACTTTATTGCCCACACAGTTCACACAATCACCCTGTGCCCCCTCCCCACCCCCGTGCCCGTGACCCCGTCCACCACCCGCCCTCATGTGGCCCTCCCCCTCCCCCCCCTTCCCACCATCCCCCCGCGTTTCCTGGGCCGACCCCTCGTGCGGCCGCTTGGGCCCACCGAGCTCTGGGAGCTCCCCTCCCCCCCACTGTCCGTGTCCCCTGCCGTGTCCTGGGCCGGTCCCGGCCCCGGCAGGGGGCCGGGCGGCGGATGGGCAGCTGTGCCCGGTGCCCCGGTCGCGCCCCGGGGGGGCTGGACCCTCCGGAGGCCCGGGGGCACTGGGAGGCGCATGCGAGGGCCCTGGGGCCGGGGGGGCGCCAGGGGCGGCAGGGCTGGGCCCGGGGGCGCCGAGGGGCCCGGCATGGGGACCTGGGCGGGCAGGGCGCCCGGAGGTGCGCCGGCCATCACGTAGGCACACATGGTGCCCGCATGCAGGAGCAGGGAGGTCCCAATGTCGTGGGACCTGTCCATCTTTGCACTGTGCTCCCGCACCATGCCCTGTATGTCCTGCCGGAGGCCCCTGAGCAGCCCCTGCTGCCGCTGGTGCTCCCGGCGCTCCCGCCTCCGCTCCAGGCGCACCTCCGCCTCCAGCCGGCGGTCTGTCTCCAGGGCCTTCTCCATGGACCGCTCTATGGCCGCCTCCATGCGGTCCACGGAGGCGATCATGCGCTCCCCCTGTTCCTCCGCCCTGCGGACGATGTCCTCCGCTTGCTCCTCCCTGCGCCTGCGGACCCGCGCCCGGTACTCCCGCATCCGCTGGGCTGGGGCTGCGGCCGGCGGAGGCGCCGCGCGCGGGGGCTGCCCTGTGGAAATGGGCGGGTGGGTCAGTGCAGGGCCCTGTCCCCTAGCGGGGTCGGGTCCCGGGGCCCCCTGCCCCCCCTCCCCCACTGAGGCCGGAGGCCCCCCTGGGCTGGCGCCCGGGGGGCCCTCCCGCCATCCCAGCCCTCCCGCCTTACCTGGGTCCGGCACCTGCTCTCCTGTGCCCTCCGCGGGGGCCTGCACCATCTCGCTGGCCCGGTCCTGGGGCTCCCCATGTCCTGCGGGCGGGAGAGGGGGGAGCGGGTGAAGGGGGCTGGTTGTGGCCCCTGCAGCAGGGCCCCCACCCCCGCCCCTGCCACCGGCCCCCTGGTCTTGCCCCCCCCTGCCCTGGGGGCCCGCTTACCCTCTATGTCCGTCTCCGAGCCTTCGGAGCCCGGCGCCTCACCCTGGGAGTGCTCCCCCTGGGACCACTGGCTGAGGGTGGTGAAGGTGCCGACCTCCGACTCCGCCTGGCCGGCCCGGCGTTGGGATGTCTCCGGGCTGCTGCTGGGGGGGGGCCTTGGGGCTTCTGCGGGTCCCGGGTGGTCCTCCTGGGGGTGGGGGTCCCCTGAGCTCGTGTCTACCGGGCGGGCGGCGAGGGGAGGGGGTACCTCGGCCCGCTCCCTGCCCTGGACCACAGCGCTGCCCACCAGGCGTGGGGCAACGATGGAGCCCTTCATGTGAAGGATGCGGTCCAGGGCATCGTAGTAGGGGGCGGTGCGGGCCCCGTGGCCGGAGCGGCTGTTATTGTCCTTGAGGGCCTTGTACCCCCTCTTGAGCTCCTTGGCCTTCGAGCGACACTGGTTGACAGTGCGCTCGTGCCCCGCCGCCTCCATGTCGCGCACGATGTCCCGGTAGACATGCTCGTTGCGCTGGTTTATTGCGAGCTCCACCTGGTACTCGAGGGTCCCCCAGATCCGTATGAAGTCCCGGGTCTCCTGGAGGCCCCACTGTCCCCCTCTGTGATAGGCCTTCCTCCGGCTGGGCCCCTGCTGTTCCTCCTCCCGGTGCAGCTCATGCTGCACCTGCCTCTGCTCCTCCTCCACCTCCTCCTGGGGGTGCGCCTCCGGGGGCCGGGGGCCGGGCTCCTCCTGGGGCTCGTCCGCCCGGGCCGACTTTCGTGTCTGGGGGGGGGAAGGGGGGTGGTTGGTTGCTGGGTGAGGGTGTGGGCCCTCTCGGGGGCCCCCTGCCCCCCTGCCCTCCGCCCGGGGTCCCCCTGCCCCCCTGCCTTCCGCCCGGGGTCCCCCCGGCCCCCTCCACAGGGGGTTCCCCTGTGCCCCCTGTTCCCCTCCCAGTGGGTGCCCTTACCCGTTTCCTGGGTGCCTCCTGTGGGCCTGTTCCGGCCGCTGTCCCCGGGGCGGCGCGACCCGGCTGCAGCTGTGGTTGGTGTTCCCGGGGCGCCTCCCTGGTCGGGTGCTCCCGTGTGCCCCCTTCCTGCACCTGTGCCCCCTCCGCCTGCATCGCTGGGCCTGGCTGCACGTCCTCCGCCTCCTGTCCCGCCGCTGTCGCTGTTCGTGCCTCCGCTCTCTTCCGCTTCCCTCCTCGCTCCATCCCGCCACGCTTGCTTGCTGCTGCTCTCGCTTTAAATCTCCCTCCGGTGTTTGTGTTGGTGCTGGTTGCCTGGCAGCGACGCTGCGTGCCTCGTCCCCGGCCGGGGCTCCATTTTTTTGGTTCCGCTGGGGGATTGGCGTCCAGACGTTACTTTTGCTTGGTTCCCTGTGGGGGTTGGTTTGACCACGCTTCCCGAGACCTTCCCCCGGCTAGCCCGGGAAGCGTGGTTCAAACTGACCCCATGTGGGTATTGAGCGTGATGAACATCTGGCGCACGCCGTTCAGACGTTCCGGGCCCTTTGGCCCCGCGGGGGGTTTGAGCATGGTTCAGTGTGGTTCACTGTGATCTCGTAACATCTGAAATCACCCAATGTTAAAGGGGTGGTCACACTATAGATTTATATAGCAGTATTATAGTTTCTGTTTTATTCTGTATCCTTTCAAAATAATTCCTCACATTCTGTTTGCCTTGTTGACCACTGCACACATGGGATGAGCAAGGTATCTAATTTGGTAACACATCATTTGGAACCCAGCACTGTGTGTGTATATAGTGTATATATAGTTAGGATTATTTTTTCCCTAAGTGCATCACTTTGCCAGCATTGAATTTCATTTGTCATTTAATCACTAAATCACACAATCTTCAAGTTCCTCCCACAATTCTCACAGTCTACCCTGGTCTTAACTAACTTGAACAACATCGTGTCATCTGTAGATCTGATCACCTTATCTTTATCCCGTTTCTACAGATCATTAATGAATATATTAAACAACACCAGTCACAGTACAGACTCCTCCAATCCTCAGATACAGTGGCAGATTTTAGCAATAAATTACAAGTCATATTTCAGAACTCATGGGTGAACACCATCAGGTCCTGGTTAGAACTGGTGTATTTTGTCTTGAATCAATGAGTAACCAAATTCGATTTACAAATTTAAAGCTGCAATTTTCATTTTGGCTTTAATCAAATTCCACTAGTATCCACTATGTAATTGAAATGACGTGCATGAGTCTTGAATACAGAAAATACTTAAGATATTAGACTTAAGAACTGGTCACAAGGTTTTATTCCATAATACTCAAGAGCAGACAGCATAACCCTTCGGAGTTCATAGGGATGATCTGTCATTGTAACTGCTGCCCTTTATAACTATGCTTGAACTTATAGTCAGATGACACCATAAATCTCTTAAATTTGTTTTTATGGCAAAGAATCCAAGCTGAGGGGAATACACACACACTTGACCAACAAAGGTTAATAAGCTCTTGAGAAATTGTAAATTAGACACAATAAAAAATAACATTCTGGGCTTGTATAATTTATTTCCATTATTACAAGTCTGTTTTGTTCAGAGGCAGCTGTAAACCCCGACATCTTGTCTAAGATCCCTTTCATCAAATTTGTGGATGTTCACACAAAACATGGTTTTCCTAGGGAAAACACCCCGTGGGGAAGACTAATCCCAGAAATTTTGCCATGGGATAAAGCGGCTTCATATTGTTGCTCCTATCTGGGGGGGGGTTAATCAACTCATACCCCATGTTGTCAGCCCAGATATACAGCAACTATAAACTAATCAAATACACATGACTTCAGCTTGGTGGACATTGTATTCTGAGACAGTGGGTGGGTGTTTAAACGAGCAAGGCAAGGATAGGGGTCCGTGGCCACTGAGTGGCACTACCGCAGAGCACCCACTCAGGTGGAGTGAGTGAGGAGTGCTTCAACTGGACAGCTCCTAGCATGGCTACTCTGGCCATGGAAGCAGTCACTCTACATTTGGCTGGCCCTGCATGGAGCACTCAGAATTTCCTGGCATTGCTCTATGCATGGCCATGAGTGGGTGTTCCGTGGCTCACAGGAGCGTGCATCCAGCAGCGCCACCTTCAGACGGGTGGTCCTCTCCGTGACTCTTGGGTGGCCATGCAGGGTAGCATCTCATCGAACACACACAGAAGGTCAGTCTCTTTGATGTATCACAAAACCCACACTAACCTCAGCTAAAACTAGTTGTGTCACTTAAAACCACACAGAGATACATACTTATCTGCACACTGTCCTGTTTCCTAGTAATGGTGCTGGTGGGACTACACGCAGGAAAGTTATCAAAGCATGTGTTTTCAGGAGGTGGACCCCCAATAATTGCACACGGGCATGGAACTTATTCCCCCTTGTAGGCCAACTTGAAAATTAACAAAAGCTCCACAGGACAGACCGGATTAGAGAGTACTTAACAGGTAAGTTTAGGATGGGGGAGGACAGAGAGGGTCCAGATCATGGATCAATCCCATATTCTTGAGCGCTGTCACCTGGCAGCGTGGACACCCTGCTCGCAGCAACGCACTATCTGCCAGGTGAGGGAATGCTAGGACTCAGCTATTGCTAGACACTAGACCTGAAACGAGAAATCTTGGTGAGTGCCATTTCTGTCAAAAGCAGGGCATTCACCAAGATTTGTGTGATGCAGAAACTTACTGCCTTTCCCGCTGTTTTTTCCATTTCCCATTATTTTTTACAAGTTGAGTGGGGCTGCTACAGATTGATCCCAAGCCCCTTGTGTGCCCTATGTGCATCCCCGGGGGCTGTAGAGATGAAAACGTACCAGCTAAGCACTGGAAATTGCCATAGAAGTGCTGTAAAACTGCCATAAAACTGTTGTAAAATTCTATGTGACAAAAATGTCCCAGAAAGTGTCAAAAAATCAGAAAGAAGTGGCAGGAGTGTGGAATCACTGGAAACTGGAAAAGTACCAACAGTTACTCACAAGCACTCCCAAAAGGTCAGTATTTCCTTTCAAAATGGGAACACTTGCATTTTGTGTCAGCCCTATGCACCAAGACATCCTATGGCCAAGCTAGTACCTCTCCATAGTTGGATCCTGTACATGGGGAGCTGTCCTCCAGACTGAAAGGCACCAAGCTGCAACGAGCACCAGGTATCCACCAGCCAGACACCAGCCCTCAATTAGCACCTCAGTTATCAACATCTTCCAGATGGAAGAGCACTGGGACACAGTAGTGCCAGCACCACACCATGGGTTATGGCCCAGGCCCAAGGGATGGCTTCCTCCACCTCAAGGGGTGGAAGCTAGCACACATAGGGCTCCTATATAAGGGTCAGGCTGTCATTCCCTCACAGGTTTGTCAACTGTGCAAATCTCTGCTCAGCCTAACCTGGTTCCAGACCTCTGAACTTTGCTGTTCCTCTGTGCTGCTCTTGCCCTGTGCCAGGGGCATGACTGGGAGGATGAGAGCTAGAGTGTGGCTGCCATGTTAGATCGGGCAAGACTAGAAGTTTTACATAGCACAGATTGCAAATAACTCCCCACAGACACCGAGGTGGTAAATATAAGTGTAGCTAAATGCTGCCTCAGGATATTGTAACAGCAAGCTCAAGGCTACGGACAGCCATATCTCAACACCAGGAGATGCCATTGTGTTTAACTGGGAAAACAATCCCTATGGGGACAAACGCCTGTGGAGGAAATTTTATAAGGGACCCTATGGAATTAAATTACATATAGCCAAAGGAAGGTAAAACAAAATGGATGACAGAAGCATTTTGGGTAAATGCTAATGCCTAATAGGAGCTAGGCCTCTGCCCTTTAGACAGAGAGCTATTTTCGCTCTGTATTCTGCTTTACAAAATAAGACCTTGAAAAGTGCTCCACACAGGCCGTAGACCTAGACACGGAGACTCCTTTCGCCTGTGTTTTTAATAACAAATAGGCCAAGTAACCTTGCAGCTGGAAAGCCAAATTAACCATGTTAGGTACCATATATTATCAACAGTTTGGCTCATATAGTTTTGAGAAGAACCAGCTTAAATATGTAAACATTGTGTGTAATGTAGTAACTTTCCATCGTTGTATTACGTTGCACTTTGAGTAACATGCCTGTATCTTTTGCCTGTATTGTAACCTATAAAATACTTGTGTATTCTGGGAGGGGCAGACCAGACTGTTTCCTTGCATGGAGACAGTGTTGCTCTCTCTCTCTCTCAGCGCTTTGAGTTCAATAAAGACTCTGACAGATTTCACCAACAGTGAAAGTATAAATTACTCCTTGACAAGCCCTTAGGCCAGAGCATAAGCAAATTCTAAATGCTACTCACAGGAATGGGACCTGCATGCTAAGCATCACCATTTCCAGAAGCACAATAGAGAGAGTAACAAAGGATACTGGTAAGCCAGACCCCACACCCAAGAACCAACAACGTAACATAAGAAGTGCCAGACTGGGTCAGACCAATGGTCCATCTAGCCCAGCATCCTGTCTCTGACAGTGACCAATCACAGTGACTTGGGAGAAGCACCCAACAGGTCACAATGGGAGATCCATTCCCTGTCGTTTCCCCCCAGCTCCCGTCATGTTCTCTGATCCTGTCTGGCTAATAGACCTATCTTCCAGAAACTTGTCCAGACCTCTTTTAAACTCCGCTACAGTACTGGCCAGTGGCCCTTACCACAGCCTCTGGCAGTAGAGTCCACAACCCAATTATACGTTGAGTGAAAAAAATATTTTCTTTTATTTGTTTTAAACTTACCACCCATGAGTTTCATGGAGTGTCTCCTAGTTCATAGTTCTAGTACTAGCTTAGAGGGTAAATAACTGCTCCTTGTTTATTAGTTCCACACCACTCATAATTTTATAGACCTCTATCATATCTCCTCTCAGGTCATCTCTTCTCCAAACTGAAGAGCCCCAACCCACCAACCCTCTCCTCATACGGGAGCCCTTCCATGCCCTTGATCATCTTAGCGGGGAAGAAGAGAGAGGAAGAACCCCACGGGGAAGGCAAGGAAGCCTTCAGGGATTAGTAGGTTACAGACACTCCATATACAAAGGAGACCTTTGGGCATATGGAAGGGAACGATGGCAAGCACTCAGGGAAGAATGGACAAAGGCACAATAAGCAACAACACTCAGACCAGGGAATAAAGAACCAGCAAGGCTATATGCAAAGAAGCAGTAACAAACCATCAGGGGATAATATATAGGTTTCATGCACAGCAACCCTCAGACTAAACAAATCTCAAGCTACAGGTAAAGGGACAATGGCAAGCAACAGGGAAGCACAGGATTCAGAGGTTAAATATTTTTATTTATTTTATAGATTTGTATATCACCCCTTCTGCCTGAGGCAGCTCAGGGCAGCTCACATCATCATAATATACAATAAAAATATAAATAACAGTAATATAAATCATATAAAAATCAATAAAAACCTTTAAAAATACAAATAGTGTGCAACAGAATATCAAAAGCCACCCCCCACCCAACCTTTAACCCTCCCCTTCACCAAACACCTGGCGGAAGAGCCAGGTCTTACAGAGACATAAGGAGGCTCAGGCGGAGGTGGACCTCCACCGGGAGAGAGTTCCACAGCACCACTGCGGAAGCCGAAAACGCCTGCCTGTTGGTCCCCCTCTCCCCCCCATAGTGGGGAACCTCCAGGAGGGAAGTCCTCGATGACTGCAGGTGCTGCCCAGCGGTCCAGGAAGTGAGGCTCAGATATGTAGGGCCTAGCCTGTTTAGTGCTTTATAGGTCAATACCAGCACCCTGAATCAGGCCCGGAAGACTATAGGCAGTCAGCGCAGTGCCCGAAGCACTGGCATAATGTGCTCTCGGCAGCCTGTCCCTGTCAGCGGGTGGGCTGTGGCATTTTTATTTATTTATAGATTTATACCCCGCCCCTCCTGAGAACAGCTCGGGGCGGCTTCCAACAAAAAAAAATATAAAATACATATAAAATCATTTAAAAACACATCAAAAATACATAAAATATTAAAACAGGGCCAGGGAAACATTTAAAACAATAAAATAGGGTAGGGGAGATAAAACCCCATTAACCCACCCTCCCACAAGGTCTGGGCGAACAGTCAGGTTTTACATCTTCGCCGGAATATCAAAAGGCTTGCACTAGCTGCAACTTCCAAACTGTCACCATGGGCAGCCCCACATAGAGTGCATTAAAATAGTCTAGCCTTGAGGTGACAAATGCATGGATGACAGTGGCCAGGTCACCAGATGTAGTTGGATGAATGCACTCCTGGCCACAGATGATGCCTGGAAACCCAGATGCAGCTGTGGACCCAGGAGCACACCCTGGCTCCTAGCCCCATCGATAACAGGTAACAACCCCACATCCAGGACCCCAGCCCCACCAATGAGCATCACCTCCTTCTTGACAGGATTCTATTTCAATCGGCTCGACCACATATAGTCCGCCACAGCGAGACTGCAGGACCTGGGTCGGATGAAAAAGACAGGTATAGTTGAGTGTCATCAGTATACTGATGACAACAAAAATCCCCATCTATGTACAACCTCTCCCAATGGCTTCATATAGTCATTGAACAAGGGGGGGGGGGAAGGGGACAGAATGGAACTCTGCAGGACCACACAAGGGATACTCCTGGGAGAAGATGTACAATCTCCCAGAACCACCTGTTGAGTTCTACCCACCAGGAAGGACTGGAGTCACCGTTAAACTGTTCCATCCAACCCAGTCAGGTCCCTCAGGCAAGTCACCAACACCTCATGGTTCACTGTGTCGAATACTGCCAAGAGATCGAGCAGAACCAAAAGGGTCAAATGACCCTTATCCAGCTCTACTCAGAGTTTGTTGACCAAGGCCACAAGCACAGTCTCAGTGCCATAACCCAGATGAAAACTGGACTTCAAAGGATCTAGAAAATTGATATGATCCAGATGTGCCTGAAACGGACAACCCACCACCATTCAATAATCTTCCCTAAAGGAAAAGTTACAGATAGGCCGATAGCTTGCTGGGGAGTCAATGTCCAAAGATGGTTTCTTGAGGAGCTGTCGGACCACAACCACCTTAAGGAACTCCGGTAACTTTCTCTTCCCCAAGGAAGCATTGATCACCCCGGCCAGCAGCAGCCCCACCATCTCCCAATTGGCCTTGACCAGCCAGGACAGGCAAGGGTCCAGTTCACAAGTTGTGGCTCATACAGACCCAAGCACATCCACTGCCTCAGGCATCACCAATTGGAATTGATCCCATAAACACTGACCAGATCGCTAAATATGCAGCAAACACTCAAACTAGTAGAGGTGTGCACTTCATTTTCTTTATATTGATAATAATAACATTCTCATTTTCATTATTGCAATAATGATAACAAAGATAAATAATAATGAAATCAATAACAATAATGACAGTTGTTATTGATTTTGTTATTGCCTGGTAGATGCTTTTTGGAGGGAAATGTGGTGAGGGGAGGAGGAAGCAGACATCTCGGAGCCAGAAACAGTGTTGAACCCTTGAACTGGGCCTGTGATGGGAGGGGGAAGGACCTGATGGATGTAATCACTGGCCAATAAGCAGCACAAGCAGGTCCCAGGCAGTTGAATAACACCCTGTGATTGCTCATGCCTTCCACCTCCCAGAACCAATCAAGGGGGTCTGGGAAGGGCACTGAAACCCTTTATGTTTCAGGGCCAGGCTGTTTTACTCTTGTTCTGTGTTAGCTCTTGCTGTGTCAGGTTGCGTTTACAAAACTCTGGTGCTTGCACTAAAATCTTCCCCAGCACTCAGTGTTATTCTTACCTTTCCTTATACCCATTATTTTACCTTTTCCATTCCCCTGTCTGTCTCCCCCTGTATAGATAAATTGATAGATACTAGGCTTTTTTATTATATATATTAGCATTATAGGATAGGAAAAGGATATATATATTTAGATAGAACACATAGCAGACAGAAGTTTATTGATATAGATACTTAGATAGGAATAGATTGCATATAGTATAGGTTATTAGGTGTAGGTTTAGGTTAGACATATATATTAGTGTTTTTTTCATATTGTCATTGTGCGCTTATTACTACTGCATTATAATGAGAAAGGGAGGAAGGGGTTAAACTTCTGAGAAGTCTGGGGCAGGTGACTGCTGGCACTTCTGCCACTGGTGGCAGCCCACAACGGAAACGATACCGAAAACAAAACCTTCGTTATCGCTCAAAGTCGATACCGAAATCAATACTGATACCAATACCGACGACACCGATGAGTAACAAAATTTCATTATTAACGATAACAAAAGACTTTTTTCAATAACCAAAACCAAAAATGAAAGTGACATGGGTCCCTGGTGCACACCCCTACAAACTAGAGACTAGAACACTAAAAGGGCTCAAGGCTGGATACAAGGATACCAAGGAACAAGATACAACAAGGATTGTAATTGGGAAAACAAGGACTCTAGACCACCAGAGAAGAACCTAGAACCAGAGCAAGTATAGTAAGAAACTACAATAACCAGATATACAGAAGCAAAAAGGGAAAGGGGCTCTACCAGAAGAATAAAGGATGGAACCAACCAAGAATACAAAAGGTACAAAGAGTGAGTATTCCTAACAGAGGGAATTATGGTGAGCTACTAATGAACTAGAGAAAGACACACACATAGGAAAGCACAAGGGACCCCATAGAGGAGAAGAGAAGGACGCTAGGCAAACACCAACAAGGAAGGATACAACCTGGCAGCCCTAGAAGGGAAAAACAGTTCATTCAGGGGAAGTCAACTGAAGCACCAACCGTAGGAGAGAAAACAGATGCTCCACCAGCTCCCTATGGTCCCCAGCATGCCTTTTATGCAGACTGGTGACCAACTAGGAAACTGGATGGGCATGGCCAAGGGTACCAGGAAAACAACAACATACTAAGAAGGTTTTCAACAGTAGCCAAAAGGTGGTGCAGAACTCAGGCCCCCAAAATCCTAGGAGCGGGAGTTTGAGACCCAGAGCAGGTACCCTGGAATCCTCCGCTTCATTAGACTCTGAAGTAGAGCTGCAGTGGGTAACCCGCGTGTAATACCTGCATTTCCAGTACACGACTGGGGCACCCCAGGATGCCAATCCTGGCACTTGTGGCTCCCCCGGGCTGACTCCCCTCACCGCTGGGCTTTACTGGAGGCTTTCCCGCTCAACTTTTTCTGAGTGGGGGGGGGGGAGCGAGGCCTCTTTCCACCTGCATACACTTTCCTAATTGATCCTGCATTCCCAGGGGGACCCATATCAGAGGTGCTCATGGGTCCTGCATGCACCCCCATTTTGAGTCCCCCTGGAAACAAGGGACCCATTAGTAGAGGTGTACACAGGTGGGAAGAGGCCTTTGCACTTCCCCTCAGTTCAGCTGAAAGTCTGGGTCCCCTGCTCAGCTGAACAGTGCACAGTCTGGGGAGCAGCAAGCAGCGACTGGACTGGAGGAGCAGCAGTCCAGTGGCGAGGGGAGTCAGCCTGGGGAGTCGGGTAGCCGATGGGGTGCCCGGTTTGCCGGGTACCCAGTTGCAGTTCTACTCTGAAGGTTCTCTTCCCTCGATGCTAACGTAACTTCTGTGCAACCAATACTAAGCACTGTAGCTACCCCACTTACAGAACCCCTTCCAACCTTGAAGCCTCCATTGCACCATTGCTGTGCTGCCTCCATTCCTGCTCAGAAGATGCAGTCCAGCTTAGAGCCATCAGCTCTGCCTCGGCTCTAGCCCAACATCTGCCGGTAACCTCTCCAGCTGCCACAAGGTGACACGCCCATGATAACCCCCTGAGCCTAGACACCAGGCCCCCCTGCAGCCAAGTCCTCCAGGCCTGCCCCTGACAAGTGCATGCCATCATCTGCTTCTTTCTTCTAAGCTCACCCTTTTAACGCTTGAGGGAAGAGAGTAGATCCATGGGCCAGATCCAGGACTCAAAATGGGGTCCATGGAGGACCCATGAGCACCTCTGAGATGAGTCCCCCCTGGAAATGGGAGATCGATTAAGAAAGTGCATGCAGGCGGAAAGACCTTGCTCAGAAAAAGCTGAGCGGGAAAGCCTCCAGCAAAACCCAGCAGTGAGGGGAAGTCAGCCCAGGGAGCCACGAGTGCCAGGATTGGCATCCTGGGGTGCCTCAGTCGTCTACCTGAAAATGCAGGTATTACCCACAGGTAGCAAAGGTGCTACCCACTGCAGCTCTACTTCAGAGTCTAATGAAGCAGAGGGTTTCAGGGCACCTGAAGCAAAGAAACAAAATAAAGAACAGCTGTGCGCCATATTTGGCCTGCGGGCCAGAGGTTCCCACTGCTGGTGTACAGTAGGACAGTATTTCTGTAGCATATCGAGTACAGCTGTGCTCAAAAGCGCCCCATGGCTTCTGGGGCACTTACAGACCTTTGCAATTCAGTTAAATGGGGTCTGCAGAAAGCGCTTTGAGGATCAGGCTGGTGGGTACCTAACTTCCATAAAGGGCCGGTGCCATTTTTGAAAATAGGGCTAATTTTTTTTTACATCAGTTAGGTTGCAATCACAATTACAAATGCACTAGAGTAGTCTTGTTGATGTCAGTGGGACTAGTCCATCATAATTGCTTTGAGAATTGCAGCCTTCAGTGCATTTGAAAATTTGTGTCCAAGTTCCTTGGTTTCAAGTGATTCCCCCCCCAAAGCAATAATTCAGCCTGTACACATGAGAACCTGTTCATGGGCTTGCTCCAAACATGGCCTCAGGTCTAAAAAGATCCGTGGAGCTGGCCTGACTTCCACGAATTTTATGAATCATGAAATGGGGCAAGTTGTGTTTTTTTTCGCTTGGCTTGGGATTTTATTAAGAAAGTTCCCTTTCATTCTACAACACACGAGAGGCTTCCTTAAAACAAAGCGAGCCTCTCTTCAGTTACCTGCCCTTACTTTTCAGTCTGCACCACAAGTAGAGATACGCCCTTTTTACATGGGCCACGGCACGGAGCTGGGGTCCGTTTGCACCATGCTCCATGTGCACTGGGTGAGGGGAGGGAGTAAACAAGCACACACCCATCTACACCCACCCAACTGCACGCACGAAGGCATCTCCGTTTTTGCCGGTGCCTCCGTGCAAGGGGATGGGTGTGAATGCGTGTGTGCAGGAGTATGCACACCCGCCCCTGTGGGATTACACGGGCGGCACCAATGCATTAACACCCAAGCTGTTGATGCGTGGGTGCTGCCTGTGTAAAAAGGGTGTTACTGCTTGGGTTTCCAGAACAAAAATCAGGGCCACCATAGAGCTGTGGCATCAGGAGAGGAGCTAGGTTGGAATGGGCCCTGCTGGAGAAGATGGAATGCTTCCCCCACTCCATCCGACTCCATGTCCTGGCACAGTGGTATTCTGAAATGAGGGGGTGTCTATTCGTTTCTGTGGAACTGTCAGGGCTGGCACAGGGCGACCCGGGTCCCACACTCTCCGGGGATCCCACAGTAACCCCTGTTTTCACCAGGACAAGGTGTGTGGGGTTCCAGCAAGGCCCCAAACACAACCACCTTCAGGGTTTCAGAGAGGGTGCCCCCAAGTGGGCGGAGCCACAAATTCTAAGCCTAGGCCTTGGCACTGTGGTGTTCTGAAATGAGGGTCAATGTTCTGTGGAGTTAGGTGTTCTGAAATGAGGGAAGGTCCCTTAAAATAAGGGACATCTGACATCAGGCAGGCCTATGTGGTATGGCCCCGTGGACAACATAATGAACTTTGAGTTAATTTTTATTTTTTTATTTATTTTAAAAGCTTATTACCCCACCCCTTCTGCCACAGGCAACTTGGGGCGGCTTACAACAATGAAAAACAATTAAAACAATCATAAAAGGAGGAAGCAGAGAAAACAACCCACCCATCACCCCTCTCCCCCACCAAACGCGTGGTAGAACAGCCAGGTCTTACAACGTTTCCAAAAAGAAGGGAGGGGAGGCCAGCCGGGCCCCACCGGAAGGGAGTTCCATAGGTGTCGTGCGGGCACCGAGAATGCCCTTTCCTGCATGGCCACCCAAGAAACTCAGGGGACCTCGAGCAGGGCATCCCCGGCCAGCCGCAGGGGCCAATCCAGGACACGGGAAGTGAGGCGGTCTCGCCGATCTTGAGTTAACAGTCTTGAGTTCAAAAACTACCTTCGCTGAGTGGCCTTGGTGCAAGTCACTTCTCTCATCCTCAGGTGCTGGCCTGTAAGATACCCCATAGCAGGTTTGACCCAGCGATGTTGTGTCATGTGAAGGCCTCTGCATGTGCAGTGCACTCAGTGTTGCTGACCCTCCCTTGGGGAGCAGTATGGATCAGGAGCTCCATAATGAGTAACGGTGTTTTCAGACAAGACACTCTCCACTCACTACCCACCCACCTCCCACCCATTATACATATTGCAGGGCACCCATAAGACAACACTGCAGCCCTGCAACATGTATAGCAGGTGGATGGTGGGTGGAAAGTGTCTTGTCTGAAAACACCCTAAGTGCTTTTTTTAGGTATCTGGCAGTGGCTACCTTTATAAATACTAAAAGACATATTTCCTCTGGAAGCCTCAAACATCTAAGTGCTGTGTGGTTCTTTGAAGTACACATTCTAGTATAACGCCCGTCGCCTAAAATGTAACACAACAAGAAATATATATTTTTGTAATTCTGACACCTATATCTTCATATTAATGCAAATAACTTGCTTAGTGTAGCACAGCTGTTCCTCAGACACACAAAGTGTTAGCTTGTTGCAGGAAACATATGCAATTGCATTAGGTTAGCTGCCAAGAAATAATAGGGCTAAAAGTAAAACCTATTGATCAGACAACTGGTACATCACTCTGCATGTCACGGCACAGCTGCTGCTAGAAGCTCTGGGATCACCCTTTGTAGTACTTCTTGCCTTTCATAGCTTCATGCCCAGCATTCTTTCCTTCCACTTATCAGTCTATTCTAACAAGGTAGAATCCTAGAAGTGTAGTTTTGGAAGGAACATCAAGGGTCATCTAGTCCAGCACCCTGCCCCAAGACAGGATAGGATGCAAGCAACATGTAGCTTGTTCCTTCTATAGAAAGCATGGCAATCATTGTTTAATATAGCAGCCCCAAGCTGTGGTCCATAGATCATTGGTGAGCCGCAAGAGCATGGTAAGTGATCCATGGAACCATACTGACATTTACAGCTATCGGAGTGTGTAAGGAAGCATTAGCATCCCCAGCTGCATGTTTTGCTGTGCTATAGCTGTGGCTCATCTCCTGAGGAAGAGGAGACAGAGAATCAAAAAAAGTGTCTAAAGTGCATGTGTTGTTGATATGATGGTGTGAATGCCTTGCCCCTATTAGGGAATTAGCTAGGATGAGGGTCCACAAAATTAATACTTCTGGGTGCACATGGCCATAATATACAATTTATGTTTTGGGGGTCTAACATCCCAAATAGAGTTTAATGCCCTCCAGCCTCCACATCTTCCCGTACAGCTGGCCCATTCCACCAGGTAGGGGCATCTCCCCACTAGTGGGTCCCCCAACATAAACTTAGTCCAACACATCAA
This sequence comes from Sphenodon punctatus, assembly GCA_003113815.1. Classification (NCBI taxonomy): domain Eukaryota; kingdom Metazoa; phylum Chordata; class Lepidosauria; order Sphenodontia; family Sphenodontidae; genus Sphenodon; species Sphenodon punctatus. The sequence goes on along the minus strand of QEPC01015142.1, from coordinate 817,074 downwards.
CATAAAGACCAGGTACTTGGGAACATAAGTCTTCAGCCTTATGGCCCTTTAAATAAACCAAACACACCTGGTCTCCCACTGTCTGCAAAGTCTCAAAGCCCTGGTTCCTGTAGAGAGGGTTCTTTCCCACATCCTCTCTCTTTGAGCTCCTGCTGGGTACCGCTAGTTCCTAGCTGGGCCACTTCCTTTTATTCAGGAAGCCATGCCTCCTAGCCTCCAACTTCCTGTTGGCAGCCATTTTGTGGACACTTGGCAGCCATTTTACATCTATATAGTCCTTTAAAGCTCTACTCTGTTACAGATGGTCCATGAACATTTTTGAGGGCTGACAGTGATCCACTGATCCAAAACGTTTTGGAATCCCTACATTAAAATCTTAGAGACCTTCGTATCCTTCTCTGTGTATTATAGCTGTACCCATATCTAAATCATACACCCTGCACAATATCAATTTGAACAATGCAAGCAATTTAAGCATTCTGTTTTGGACATTAAAAAAATAACTAGGTTTTCTAATCCAGAGAGAAAGGTTGCCATGTTGGTCCCCAATGTAAATAGTTAAAGACAAAGTGGTTCAGATGATATCTTGTATTGGACCAATTTACATTGGTGAGAACATGCAACTTTCAGGTCACACCAGGCCCTTCCTTGGATTTTTCAACGCTGAGGTGTATGTGCTAAAATGCGGAAAATACAGACTCTCCTCTTTTCAGCCAGTTGTTCCATCACCAAAAATTTCTGAAACCAGCTGTCCTATGAAGCTATGGTTCCCAATCACTGTTTGACTCATTTGTTGGCAGACATCAGATCAATGAATCTACCATAGCTGATGGATTATTTAAATGTTATTTTTGCAGCCCAGAGTTTCTGCTAGCATGTAAAGTTATTTCTCAAACTAATCAAAATGAGGAGAAACCAATAGTGTGAAAAAAATTCAAGTTTCATTTTTCAAGGTTTGAAATAAACTCACTTTTCATCAAGTTCTTTAATATTTGAATTAAAACAGTTCATTTATCTCAAACCATCTCTTCTTTCTGTTTAAAATGAAGTTTTCAAAGAATGACAAATGTTGATGACTTTCTAATAAAATACAGTTTTAAAATATAAATTAAAGGTTTAATTTTTGATATTGTGGAAAGTGTCCTATTTTGAGAGTGAGAGAGACCAGTTCCTCAAACAAAAGCTTACCTTGCCAATTTTTTTGTGTGCAATCCTACTTCTTTTTAACAGTTTTAGGTATTAGCTGTCTAGACAGTTAGTACATACACTATCCTCAGCTCCTCAGTAAGATTCTGAACAAAGATACAGATCCATAAATTGTACTTTTATGGACAAAATTATTAACAACCCAGCCCAGCATTTTGGCAAGGTCACGGGTTCAGGGACAGTGGCAGGACAAGGACCTGGAAGGGAGTCAGGATCAGGACCAACAGTAGGTCAGGACATGAATGCAAGGCTGGGAGTCTGGCAGGAATGCAAGGCACAGGGTTCAGGGCAGGCGGCGGTCAAGAATCAAGCAGGAACAGGAAATGATTCAGTCATCCCCCTGCTGCTGTCAGTCAGCCTTATATGCTGGCAAGCAGCCAATCAGAAATCTGAGGGTGTGGGACAAGGTGGGGTCCAGGTGCCTATCGAGAGACTAGAGGGGTGTTGTGGCCTGTCCACCAAAGGAGAGTTCTACATGGAAACTCCAGGGCTTGGCCAGAGTATGATGGTGACTGCTATGGAGTCAAGGGTGCCTGTTCGAGCCCTGGTTTCTTTCCCATTTATACCACCATAATCTTCTATAAGCACCCTTGACTCTCACTGAAATCTATGGAAGCAGTAATCACTTAATAACCCACCGGGGGATCAGTATGTTGCAGGGTTGCTCTCCTAATGGATTGGATAGAACACAGTCAACTCTTTTTGGCCAGTGCCAGTTCAAATATTATTATTATTTTTTATTTTGCATCTTTTCTGGAGCCCTTACCTATGCTAAAAGGCACCAGAGATATAAACCCCAATCTTCAGATTTGTACAGATGAATCCTTGTACCCACACAGACTCCAGTACATGTTCAAGGCCTTCAATTCTCCTCCCTTCAATTCAATAAAACTCATCAGCTGAGTAATGAATGACTATGCCCACAAGTCATGGTCTACAGACTATGCACGGGTCTGCAGAATCAGGCCATGAATCAATGGTAGCAAAAGGAGAAAGGTAAGGCAAGAGAAGATTGGTTTAGGTTTAAATGGAATTTACTTTAAAAGCATTAAAAGCATTAAAATTACTATTAAAGTAATTTCCTATGAAACGTTCTTTGATTTCTCATAATGATCCTGCAAATACATACATGGCTAGCTTTCTCACACAAGTGCCACTGAAACCAATACAGCTTCTCACATGACAAAATTTAAGCAAAAAGTCTAAGTGCCTGCAGGGTGAAAACCCTGCTTTGCACAGTTTTTGACAATATCTAATATTCTTTCATTTAGGAAATTAAAAAACATATATATAAAGCCCTATTTTTATGAAAATCAGAGGTTTTTTGCTCCCTCTGCTGGCTCTGTGAAAGATATTAGCCAACAAAGTCTCTGTGCCAGAGTTTTCCTTCCATTATCAATGATGCCAATGGACATAGGAAAACTTAGAGCTTGCCACTCTGGGCAATAGGTTTCTGTGAGGGCATTAGAAACAATGGAAAGCAAAAGGTAATGGATGCGATGTCAAATTACCCCATAGGATTGTACTAGAGAAGATGGGAAAAATTTACTAGGTGCTTTCATTTACACTAAAATAAAAATCATTAGCAGGTCATTTTTTCTACTATGCATTTTATTTTTATTTTTTTTAAAAGAAGGACTGAGGCCTTTTCAAACATGCCTAGATAAGGTGTTTAAATGGAAACTGATTTGGAAGCTCACAAACTTGTTCTTGCTGCACAAAGTTTATCCAGTGTTACTACCACAGATGGACTATTGTATCAACCGAAAATGAACAACTGTAGAGCACTGTTGTGCAAGTGTGTGAGAAAATTGTGTATGTGAGCAGTTTCCTTTTATTCAATAGGACTAAACAGGTTGATACCGTTATTCAAACACTTAAGTATTGGCAGGATTGGTGCCATTTAGAGTAAATTATAAGCCCCTTGGGATAGGAACCTGTCTATAACTATTGATTGTACAGTGTCTGGTACATTGCTAGTGCTATATCCATAATAATAATTATTATTATGATTATTATTATAAAATGGGAATTATTAGAATGCTACATTATAAAGCCCCAACATTCTATTTGCTGTAAAATTGAAATGATTAAGGTTGGGATGGTGAAACGTGTAATGGAGGATCACTGAGGTAGGCAGTTCAAGTTGTGGAAATCTCAGCCAAATCGGCTGAATAACAGCTGAGATATCACAATTTGAAACCTGCTCTTTGAAGCCTGATTTTTCATTTAGTCTGATCGTCTCGATCTGGGCAGGGTAGAGGAGTTTAGTGTTATGAGGTTGTGTGAAAAACCCAACATGTAGCCTATGGAGAGGGGTGGGGCTGCTTTGAAGAGAAGCGCTACTCGCCATCTCTTCTCCTGTCTTTTACTTCCCTGAGCCGGGCTCAGGGCAATTGTGCCTCGGGGTTTCGGGGCACAACCACCCCTGCACCCCTTGAACCCTCCTCCTTGCCACCGCTTCTTGTTGCTGCCTTCTTGGTCCCCCCCGATCTCCACCACTGCCACCACCTCCGTCTGCCGGCTGAGAGTCCGGCCAGTGCTGGAATCTGCTTCCTCGCCCGCCCTGCTGCTGCTCCTGCCACCTATGCCAAGCCCCCTCGGCAGCAGTCAGGGTGGGGGGGATGGACAACCATCTCCTCGCCCAATGCTGCGGCCACCACCACCACTACCATCACCGGTGCCTCTGCTGCTGCTCCTATTTGCTGTCACCACCGCCAGGGTAGTTATCAAAGCGCCTGTGGTGTGGGGACATGTGCAAGTGCTTTGTGGAGCTGCTGTCCTGTTCTCTAGTAGGGTGTCCTGCCGGGAAGTGTAGTCCCAGCAGGCCACACTATTAGGGAACAGAGTGGTGGCTCCACAAAATGCTTACGTGTGACCACACACCGCAGGCACTTTGAAAACCATGCTGGTGGCAGCAGCAGATGCTTCTCCTCCTCCTCCTGTATGCTGAGTGCAGGCTTGGGAGGGGAAGGGAGAGAGGGCAGAGGGTGCTTTGGGTGTGGGGGGCAGAGGAGTGAGGGTGTTTGGGGGGCAGACAAGTGAGGGCGGGGGTGCATTGGGTGTGGGGGCAGACGAGTGAGGGTGATTTGGGTGTGAAGGGGCAGAGGTGCAAGGGCAGAGGGGCTTTCGGGAGCAGGGAGTGAGGGTGGGGGCAAGGGAGCTATGGCAAGGGTGCTTTGGGTGGGTGGGGCAGAGGAGCAAGGACGGGGAGACAAGAGAGCAACGGCAGGGTGCTTTTGGTGTGGAGGGACAAGGGAGCAATGACAGGGGTGCTTGGGAGTGGGGGGCAAAGAAGCAATGGTGGGGGTGCTTTGGGTGTGGAGAGGATGCTGCTCATCATTCTAGTGTGGCAGTAGAACTAATTTCTCCATTGCATTTTATTTAACAAAAAACTTGGATATTCCATAGTCAAAAAACCTCTGATTTACAAGAAGTGTTAAGGCTCTTGCCAATTCAATAATACACTAAAAAGCATGGAAATTGCGAGTTACGGCTCCGGCCTTAACTTCCGTGCCATGTTAGCAGTAAAGACATTGTACAGTCTCACATATTGTGCTCACAACTTAGGTTCCATGCACCCACAGTTTGCCTTCGTCTTTCATCCCCAATCCTTTTTGTGCAGGTTGGGGCCGGGGCAACACTGAAGCTGGGGACAGGAAAGCATGAGCTGGCCCCTCACCCCCTCCATTCTCTCGATTCTTTCATTTTGGTTGAGGAGAATGGGACAGCTGACTAATGGCTCACAACCATCCCTCTTATCCACTAGTCCCCACTGCCCTCCCAGAGCACAGTGAAGCTGGGTACAGTCATATACAAATGTTTAATTTAAACTTTAAATTGGGTATGCATTGAAATTAATAAAATGGAATGGCCATTGGAAGGAATGGAGGCAACAGCAGTGCCAATTTCTAAATAAATACTATTGTCATTCCAACCTTTAATTAAGTGACTGTGAAATAATACAACACACTGCATCTTTGTGAGTACATGGAGACAGCAAGAGGGTGTGAAATGATGAGGAAGGCACCAGATGTAGTAAGTGGAATGGTTGGAATAACAGGGAAAAATACAAAGAGTGTGTAGGATTAAGGTAAGTGGGTGGAGTGACAGGAGGAATTAGAAATAGTTACAATAACAAAGTTCTGGGTGAAACAACTGATTCAGAAGACTAATGGGATACTAGGGGGGCAGTCCTATCATTGTACCCACTTAACATAGCCAACTTCCTATCACCTCTCTGTTTTACCACTTTCTCCTCTGTTGTTTTGTTTGTTTTTGTCATTCCGCACACACCCGTACTTCAGTTCCATATGACACATACAGATTAAGATTGTATTTCACAGGACTTTTTGAGTTCTCTGTGAGAGGAGTGGGGGCTAGAGGGTTAGAGGACTGATTTGGACCCAGGACTCCTGGGCTGTCTGCTACAAGGTGAGAGCTGAGCAGGGGAGAGGAGAACAAGCTAGGAACCAGGACTATTGAGTTGCTTATGGAGGGGATGCAGCCTACTGGGTTAGAGTGGGGTGGAGAGACTGGAAGCCAGGAGTCCTGAGTTCTCTGTTAAACAGTTGGGACCAAGTAGGTTAGAGAAGGTGGGAGCCAGGACTCTGAAGTTCTCTCTTTCTTAAAGAGGAAACAGAGGGGGTGAGGGGCCAGCTCATGCTCTCCTGTCCCCAGTTTCAGTGTTGCCCCCAACCTGCAGAGGAAGAGGATTGGGACTGAAAGATGAAGGCAAAGTGTGGGTGCATGGAGCCTAAATTGTGAGCACAATATGTGAGACTACAATGTCTTTACTGCTAACATAACACAGAAGTTAAGGCAGGAACCTTAACTTGCAATTTCTATGCTTTTTAGTGCATGATTGAATTTGTGAGAGCCTTAACTCTTCTTGTAAACTGGAGGTTTTTTGACTACAGAATAATAATGACCTACTTCATAGGAGGACTGTTGTGAGGGTGAACTAGGAAAGTATTCTGAATATTGAAAATTCCTATATAAAGTAACTACATTTTATTATCAATTATTATTATTTTATTTATTATTTATATAACACTGGTAATGTGCACCAAACAGACAAGATTAGAGACAGGTCCCTGCCCCAAGGGACTTACAATCTACAGTGGACAAGGGAATGGAGTAAATACGGGGAGGGACATATAGGGGCGATGGAAAAATATTCATGAAACTGGGAAGTTGTAGGTGCATGGGCTTAGCTTAGTTACAAAGGTGTAGGGGCCCCTGGAGGGTGAGAGTGCATAAGGAGAAGCATAAATGAGAACTCTCTGAGCCTGAGGCGTGAGAGAAAGCCTAACAGAAGAGGTAGGTTTTCAGGATGATAAATAATAATAATAATAAATAATAAATAGCAATAAATACTCATGAAACTCCTAAGTAGAGTTATAACAGTTCCACCAACAGTTGGAATGGCTGGCACAAGTGCCTTTAGGATCATAGCCAATGACACTTTTTACTACAAAGATCCAAAATGGTGTGAATAAGCATTTTAAGGTGTGCTTACTAATTAACCAACCCTCTGGGCATAGACGCAGATGTATTTTAGGAAGCTGCTTTGCAGCAGATGCAACATTAAGATGTCTTAGAAATAATGTAACCATGTAGGTTGAAGTAAGAACATAAGAATATAAGTAGTGACGTACTAGGTCAGACCATTGGTCCATCAAGCCCAGCATCCTGTCTCTGACAGTGGCCAATCTCTTCCTCTTGGGAGAAGTACCCACCCAACAGGTCACAATGGGCAATCCATTCCCTGTTGTTCCAACCCCCAACAGTAAGAAGTTACGTTCTCCAAACCTATTTGGCTAATAGCCATTAATAGACCTATCTTCCAAGTATTTATCCAATCCTTTTCTAAAACTAGCTACAATACCAGCTGTGACCACTTCCTCTGGCAGTAAGTTCTACAAGTTAACTGTGTGCTGAGTGAAAAAAATACTTTCTCTTCTTTGTTTAAAATCTGCTACCAGTTAATTTCATAGAGTGTTCCCTTATTCTAGTACACTTAACGAGGGTAAATAACCATTCTCTATTTATGTGTTCTACACCAATCATGCCTCGACCTCCTCTCCGCCAACTCCTCCCTTGACCCCCTCCAATCTGGCTTCCACCCCCTTCACTCCACTGAAACCGCTCTTGCTAAGATCACCAAAGATCTTCTTGTAGCTAAATCCAACCGCCTTTACTCTATTCTTGTCCTCCTTGATCTCTCTGCTGCTTTTGACACTGTTGACTAGGGGTGGGACATCAGGGCAAATACCGGGTACCGGTTTTACCGGTTCCTGGATTTAAAAAAAACGGCTTCCGGGATTAATACCAGTTTACCAGTACTGGATCTTTTACACTGATTTCAACGGGGAACTGTCTCCATTGAAATCAATGCAAAAAACCAAAAACCTCCCCCCTCCCCCTCCCAGAATGTGCGGGGGGAAGGGGGGACACCCCCCACCCACCCTGGATTTAAAACAAAAAAATTTCCCCTAAGTTCCCTAGTGCGGGCTTCGGGCCGCCGCCGCTGACCCAGAGCCCGCACCAGCAGCAGGTAATAGCCTATGGTACTGGTACTGTACTGATCTCTGGGGTGGGGTGGGGTTTAACACCCCCCCACCCCAGGGATCACCCTACCTCCCCACCCAGGGATCGTCTACCTTGAGCTCTGGGCGGCGGTGGCGGCGGTCCAGCGGCTTCAGCGCTGGCTGTGGCTGCTGGCTTCAGCACGCTACTAGGCCTTCCAGGGAACTTCCGGGAGTTCCCTGGAAGGCCTAGTAGCATGCTGAAGCCGGCAGCCACAGCCAGCGCTGAAGCCGCCAGACCGCTGCCGCCGCCCGGAACTCAAGGTAGGCGATCCCTAGGTGGGGAGGTAGGGTGCCAGGATCATCCACCTAGCCCATCGCTTTGACCATGTGCAGCCTCTCCTCTCCTCTCTCAACTAGCTCTCTCTTCCTGAGCGCATTCTGCACAAGCTCCTTCTAGTCACCTACAAAGCCCTTCACAACCTTGCTCCCCCATACCTCTCTGCCCTGATCTCCCTCTGAACCCCTGCTCGAGCACTCCGCTCCTCCTCCATCCCCTCACTCACCCCCCCATGCCTCCCCTGATCCCCCAACCACTTTTGTCCCTTCTCCCTTGCTGCCCCTCACACCTGGAACTCCCTCCCTGCACTCATCTGCATGGCTCCCACCCTCCACTCCTTCAAATCCCTCCTCAAAACCCACCTCTTCTGTTCCACCCTTCCTAACTCCTGCTAACCATTCCCACCCAGGGTTATCCCCCACCTGTAATCTGTAAACTCCCAATTTACTGTAATCAAGCCAAGAACGTGTACCTGAGCTCTCGCATCCTCATGAATCTCACATTCCTTGTCTCTCA
>QEPC01015142.1:725972-800070 GCA_003113815.1 Sphenodon punctatus | reverse complement strand
GGAGGCAGTCACTAAGGCTGCCTTCCGCCAGCTATATCTGGTGCGTAGGCTGCGTCCGTTCGTCTCCAGCCCGGACCTGGCCTCCCTCATCCATGCCTTCGTCACCTCGAGGCTGGACTATTGTAACGCGCTCTACGTGGGGCTTCCCTTGTTCCTGATTCAGAGGCTGCAGCTAGTGCAGAATGCGGCGGCTCGTCTCCTGACGGGGACGGGCCGTCGGGAGCATATTACACCTGTGCTCCAAGCTCTGCACTGGTGGCCGATAGCGTGCTGAGCCAGGTTCAAGGTTTTGGTGTTGATCTATACAGCCCTTCACGGTCTGGGCCCCTCATACCTCAGGGTCCGCCTCGCCCTCCACGCCCCAGAACGGCTCCTTCGGTCTGCCGGGGGTGCCTTCTTGGAGGTCCCCCTTGTTAAGCGGGGGGCCACAATGGAGAGGGCATTCTCAGTGACTGGGCCGCGCCTTTGGAACTCCCTTCCGGAGGAAGCTCGCCTGGCCCCCAGCCTGTTGACATTCCAGCGAAGTTGTAAAACTGGCTGTTCACCCAGGCCTTTGGGAAGGGTGGTGTAAGGGGATTTTTTAGCCCCCCACCTTATTTATTCATTGTTTATTTATTATTGTTAAATGAAGGTCCTGAGCCCTGTTTTAATGATTTGTATGATTATTGATGGTTTTTAATTGTTTTTATGTATGCTATTTTATTGTTGGAAGCCGCCCCGGGCTGCTCGCAGGAGGGGCGGGGTACAAATTTATAAAAATAAAATAAATAAAATAAATAAATATATAGAGGCATTACAATATTTTCAGTTTTATTCTCTATCCCTTTCTGAATGATTCCTAACATTCTGTTTTCTTTTTTTTGTCCGCTGCCGCACACTGAACTGAGGATTTCAAAGCCCGAAAATCGGTCTGGGAAGGAAGTAGGTGCAGATAGCAAGATTAAGTCAAAAGTGAGGTGGATAGTGTAGGGTCAGTATCCAAGAGCTTGAGTTCACATGTCTACCTGTTGTAGGTCAACACACAGGCTAGTTCCTTAGACAAGAAGATATGGCAGGAAGCAGAAATATATTTGGGAGAGAGACCAGTCAGCAGTAGCCCATAGGTCACCTGTTGTATTTAGCTAGTTGCAAGTTATCAATTTGTTTTCTTTTTTTAATAATAAATGTTTATTTCACGTGGCCAATAGCCATTGCAAACAAATACCCATTTGTTTTCAGTTTTGTAAGTTAATCCTCTGGTAATTCTGGTAGCTTTGCTGCAGGGTTACAGGGAGGCCAGCAGGGGGACACAGGGAGGAAGACAAGAAGAGAAGTAAGATGGCGGAGACCATGTAAATGGACTAGAAATAAAGATTCCCGTTATTGTTATAGCATCTTGCTATAGATACAAGAATCACCTGACTGTTCAATTAGCCAGTCTGAGGTGTGGGATATCAGCTGCAGTTCTCTGGTTTGGCCTCACATGCAGTGATGGCAAAGTGATAACTAAGGCCACTTTCAGACATGCCCCCCCCCCCCCCGCGTGCATATTTGGACTGGGGGGCTGGAATGTGCAGTCCGAATATGCACCGGGGGGCGGCATGTCTGAAAGTGGCCTAAGATTCCTGCTTGGTTTCCCCAGAGACCTGGGTTCTAGGTCTGAGGTGCCTGGCATGGATGAAGACCCCCTTAACATGCTTTAACCTCCCCGTTGTTTGCATGAGTCAGGTGGCCCATGTGTGGTTTAAATGCAGGATAAGTGTATTAGTTATTAGTATAGGAAGAACTAATACTGATCAAAGAAGCTTGTGAGAACGTATGTACCCTTAGAGTGCAAGTTAACTAGACCAATGCCATCCTATTGCCACATAAGGGGATGGAGTTGCACCAGACTGGAGAATGATCACACACTGAACTCCTCGAGCATGGCTTCGCCCCTCCAGGTGAACACACACACACCCCGGGTGGGGGGGTGTACCCTAGTGATAACATAGGCATTAGTGACCTCTATTTACATAAAATGCACATCATGCTACTAAGTGCTAAATGAAATCAAAATTATGCTCTGGTTTTCTCCCTAGCCATAATACACATCGTGGGTAGTTTGGTAGGCAAAGACATATTGGGAAAAATCCACACAAATAAATATTAGTTCATTAAGTCAGCAATGGAGCAATAAATCTAAAAGTATAGGACAACGCAGAGCAACGTTCCATGAGAAATTGGTCATTATCAACACTTACTGCCTACTTTACCCGCTTAATGGGCTGAGGAGAAACTGGAGCTAATTAATATTCCCATAAGCGCATCATGATCAAACTGTAACTACACTAATTATGGAATAAAGGGGATCGTTAAAATGTAAGTAAAATAAATATAACTGATAATCTGCTAATTAACCACTTTAATATCGGAAACTAATACAAATTTTAAAGCTGGTGGAGCATGGATTATCAGTGTCCTAATCCGTCAATGAAAGATTATACAGTGCAATCCACATAGATCCAACTTGGTTAAGTCAAACCTCCTTTAAAAACGAACTGTTGTTTCCCCATCACCACTCTGCATCACTTAGACGTCTCCATTTTGCACAGGATAACTCTATCTATGCACAGATCCTAGCTTTCTTTCTTTTGTCTATAATTTGATCTTTGGATCTTTGGTTTCTCCCATTGTGTTTTAATGCTTTCAATACCACTGACTTCTTTCCTAATGCCCCTTCCTACCTAATTGTTTTTCTATGAACAGTCTGTCCTTTACTATCTCTGCTTTGTAATGCTCACTACTTCTTCTCTTTTCTTATAGCTCCTTCCCTTGTTTATCAGGGACACAGCTTCTAGCCTTTGTCTCTTTATCATTTAATTTAAATGCTAGATCCCACCCTTTCCCCCTCGAAACCTAAACCCTCCCAAGTGATTACTGCAATTGTTGCATGATTTCTCTTTTTCTGACTCCATACACACCTGAGAAAGAGCATCGTGTAGCCCGAAAGCTTGCACACCTGCATCAACATTCGTTGATCCAATAAAAGATATCACTTGAACTAGTATGTCTCCATCTCTTATATTTAATTTTGGGACCAAGAAGGCAACCCCACTCTCCCTCTTACCTACACTCTAGTTAACCCATCTCTCAAGCTGCTGCCTTGAAAAGCCCTGCACGTATCAAGTCTGTTAAGTGGCTTTGCTTTTCATCCTTCATCCCACATTTCAAATCCTAAATGAAAAGAGAACTGGGTCTGGGATCCTTCTCCCTTCTTCACTTCCCCGTTCTTATCCTGTTTTTGAATAGCGGGGAAGCTCACCCCTTCTCTTCCTTCCCCCATCACCAAGCCCTTGTGCAAGATCACAGCACCCTTCTTTCTCAAATTTAGTCTCGTCTGGTCATTGAATGCCGAGAATGAAAATTACCATGCTAACTTCTATTGGATTGGGTATCTTTTTTAGCTTTGATAAAGACACTTAGCAGCGTTTTTAATATTGTTTGTTTTTAACATTGGACAACAACATATAGTCCCAAAGGTGAGTCCATTTATTATTTATTTATTTATTTATTTAAATAGTGCAAGCAATGTATCTGCCACTCTACAGTCAGTAATTACAGACAGGCCCTTCTTTAAGGCGTGCAGAACCTCAGGCTCAGTGGCCACATGCGGCCTGCAGCTAGTTCTTATTTGCTGCCTGGATTCGGTTCCTACCCACAAACATTGAAAGACTGAGCTCAGGAGATGGGAGTGCAGATCATGCACACAAGGATAGAAGATAGATGCATGGCACAGATCAATGATCTGGACCTTTCCTTTCCTTTCCTCTTCCTGAGCACACCCCTTAAGCACCCTCATTCCCAACTTCTACATGGCCCTTAGAGTTTGTATTAATTTTCCAAAGTGACCCCAGGAAGGGAAAAGTTTCCCCACCACTGCTTTAAGGTCTGCTTAAGCTGAAGTTTTGATACGTCAAATCATTTTGGTCCACTAAATTCAACTTGAGCAGACTCAACTGTAATTGTTACACCATGTATTATTATAGTCAAAATAATAAGGGCTTGAAATTCTCATTTGTTACAATGAAGGTTGTGGAATATGTTGCTTTGGATGGTTGTGGTATCTCCTTCCTTGGATGTTTTCAAAGACTGGTCATGTGTCTGTGATGCTATAGACAGTGGGTATCCTCACCTGCCTTGGAACAGGGGGCTGGACTAGATGACCCCCAAGGTTCCTTCCAACCCTATACTTCAATTATTCGAACTCAGCAACACCCAGGATTAGGTCTTGAGTGCTGCAGTGATGAATTTAACCCATGTGGCCACAATCCTGAAAGGGTTTCTGAAATCTTGGGACCCAGTCCAGAGCCAGTGCTCAGGACTTCAGCCTGTGCAAACAAAGGTGGGAGTTGGTGACCTCCTTACCTTCTCCTTAGATCAAGACATATGACTACGTGGAGCTAATTAAGGCAGTTCGACATGTTTTTCAAGAACCCACTGAAGATACAGACTAAATTCTTAGTTTGTCATGGAAAATGGCATACAGAATCGGATCCTAAAATGTGTATCAAAACACCTCAGAGTGCATACTGCTTCCACCAGTGCAGATAGTAGTTTCAGTAGTTTTGGGCAGAGCTTTGTTCCTAAGGGCTGCTACATGGAGACTGAGGTAATAAAGAGGGAATAAAGATGACCACCTTAATGACTGCATGAGACCCACAATAGGCATTTTTACACACACCTTAAAGTGCTGGTCTTTCAATCTTCTGGGTTTACAAATCCACAAGTAAGTTCCAGATGCATTTTTCACACACACACTGCCCTGAGGCAGCCTAAAGTAGCCACAGATGTAGACGTGACAGGTTGCCATGGAAACCAAGTGACCACAGCTGCCTGGAGCAAAGCAGTTTACCAGGAGAACTTTTTACACACAAACATTCTGGGAGAAGTTCTATGCAGAAGTTCAAAGAGTCAGATTTAGACACACAGAAAGTTCAGAATGTAACAGCAAACATGCAGGAGAAATGTGTGTGTAAAAACACCCAATGACACTTGAAGACTGGAATTTAGAAATTTGGATGAGGATTAATGATAGGATTCACACTAGAGTTGCTGTAAAGAACTCCCCCCCCCCCCCAATACTGGAAACTACATTCTGAGATTAAATAATGCTGAGCCAACAGCATTTGAAGTGAATAATAAGAAAATATTTGCTATTTTTTTATTGTCATAATAACAAAAGATGGAGGAACAGGAGTATATTGCTAGTGAGTTTGTGAGAAAGGATGCAGCCACAAGAGCCACTACCGTGGTTTGGGCAGTCTTACTGCTAGTTGCAATACGTCATTTGCCTGGCAACTGCCAGATGTTCACCTCACAGCAGGACAAGGAGAGCAGCTGGCTGCTACGCCCTGCATCCTCGGACAAAGGCCAAGTGGGGCAAGGCTGCCCATTGTGCCACCACTCGTGGGACCAGTCCTCATCTGTCCTGCCGCATGGTGAAGTCTGCTGTGGGGCTTTGAGTGGTGGGCGCTGCCTCCATTCCCACATGGCCACATCCAGGGTCAGACTTAGGGGCAGGCAACATAGGCACCTGCCTAGGGCAGCAGATTTTTTTTTAGGGGGCAGCAGATTTGGGGGGGGGGTTAAGGGGCTTCTGTTGTCAGCCCGTGCTCACCCAGTCACAGCACCCCCACCACCATACTGCCTCCCCTGCACTGCCTGCAGCCTGGAGGGGTGGACCTCATACACACACACACACACACACCCCTGTCCATCCCCACCTGGAGAAGCCCTGTTCTCCGGTGGTGCCGAGCACAGAGGAAGAGACTCTGCTTCTGTGCTGGGTACTGCCATTGTCTCTCCCTCTGCTTCAGACGGCAGTCCACATGTGCACCAGAACTCAGGGGGCGGCAGCCTGAGTTACCTAGGGGGTGTTAAAATCCTAAGTCCAGCCCTGGCCACGGACACTAGGAAGGCTGGAGGAGGGGAGTGGGGTAAGGCTGGGCAGAAGTCCATGTAGCTGGCACCTCAGCCCGCCCCTGGGAATGGCGGGACCTCCGACACAGCCAGCCCGCCTGACTTCCCTGAGGGCTGGCAGATCATCGACCCTGATCTCTGCACTGGCCCCAAAGTGACCACATGGGGATCAGACCAGCCTCAGCTCATATGGCTGCACATAGGGTTATGCGGTCCCAATTCACCACAGTGGATCCCCGGTGGGGGTGAACCGAACAACCACCCCCCGTGGTCAAAAAAAGCCCCGAACAGACGTGACGGGACCGGGACCACGGCAGGGAATCGGGCCGGCAGATCACGGGCCGGGCCAGCACAACAGACGTGACGCCGATCCCGGGCTGGGCTATGGTCAAAGCACCTGGAAGGCACCAGGGCGACTTGTCCTGGCTGCTGCTGTGTGCCCTTTAAATCTCCCTCCCCGGCCTGTGTTGTTGCTTGTTGCCTGGCAGCAACGCTGCATGTTTTGTCCCCGGCTGGGAGTCATTTCCTTTGATGCCGGCTGGTGGTTACCAGCCAAACGTTATTTTTTGTTGGTTCCTGTTGGGAATCTCTTTGACCATGCTTTCGGGGATTGTCCTGCAGGGAGCCCCGGAAGCATGGTTGAAATTGACCCCATGTGAGTACTGACCGTGGTGAACATCTGGCGGCCGCCAAACAGACGTTCAGGACGCTTTGGCCCCGCTGCGGGATTGACCATGGTTCACTGTGGTTGAGCGTGATCTCGTAACGTCTGAAAATACCCAGAAAGTCTGACTGTCTGTCTCACGCACACACACACACATCTCTCTGTAACTAAGGAAGCAGAAATGCGAGCCCAAATATATCAATTATACTTTAAAAGGCTTAATAAAAATCACTGATGCTAAAGCAGCTTATTTTCCTTGGTGATGATTTTTTATACAGAGATATCTGACAGGGTAAGAGAGTGGAAACAGCTTCCTCCTTAGCAGGCAATGAAATTGCTAAAGTACTTCTATTATTACCCATTTGGCGGTAAGTAAACTCTTCTGCATTACTGAGTAGCCTGATAGTTGTCATGGAATATCGAAAGAGTACAAGATCAACAACTTAGCCCAGATACCACAAAAGCGAAAGAGGCAGGGGGTCAGATGACGGCAGCACCAAGAGCAGAATTATCAGATCCCTCAGCAGGTGGTTGACAAAAATCAGCAAGAGGAACATTAAACCCTTTCCCCTGCTCACTTTCAAATGAAGCTCACAAATGTTAATCCATGTCAAATCAATACTGCAGACTGTCAAGTACTCCACCTTTTCTTTAAGAAAGAGAGAATCCTCCACAAGCAACTTCGGGTGTCATTTCTCCTCACTATACTTCCTGTTTACCATTTGCAAAAGAGTGAATAGGATCTGGCTTTGTTTGTCAAGTGCTTTCAGCCTAGAGCTGAAACAAATAACCTGGAAAATTGATATATTTGACAAAACTGCCTAATTGGCTCTGACCGAATGAAAGGGGTCCAGGCAGTACTAATCTTTCACTTTAATTGTTTGTTTCTTTTTTGTTTGTTTCAGATATTCATTTGGGATATTTCAGTTCAGCTATTTGGCCGAATACCAAATATTTGAACGGAAATAGTAATATTTTAAAATTGATAATAAACAATAAACAAATAAATAAATCAAAATTCCATTTTGATTGCATGTACTGTAGCAGGGTCCAGTTAGGCTGGGGTAAGTCTCCTCAGGATCAGACCCCGCACTATCAAGTCTTTAAGGGAATTTAGCTTACAGTCACTATTTATGAGAATTTAGCTCAGCAGTCTTTACTCTTACACACAACATCTCTACAGTAACATAAGTCTCTTACATACAGGTACAGTTCTCTACCCTATAAATAACAAGTTCCCACCAAGTATATAAGTCTTTAGCTAGGCAACCTGCTCTGGCTCAAGTCTAGAGACAAAGCTTTTCCATACCTCCTGTCTCCTCTCCGGCTTCCTCTCTAATGCCATCACAGGGTGAAATGTGCTGCATTTGACTCCAGGAAAAATTCTGGGAAGCAAATGCTGCGCAGCTTTTGTCTCGTCAGAAAACAAAGCCCCACGGCTTTGCCTCTGATCATGCAGAGTTTACAGAGCTGGAAAACCGAGCTCTGTAACCTCTGCATGATCAGCGGCAAAGTTGCGTGGCTTTGTTTTCCAAAGAGACAAAAGCTGTGCAGCATTTGCCTCCTGAGTTTTTCCTGGAGCCAAATGATGTGCATTTCACCCCATGAGAAAGCGATCTTAGTTAGACAACAGCTCTCTAGCTGTTACTCACAGTACAGTGCCTTGGAGCCAAACACAGTTCTGCTCAGAGCCCAGTATTGTCTTTGGTTCTGACCAGCCCCCAAGTCCAGGTTAGTTTTCCAAGCATTCTCAGCTCTCACCAACATGCCTCATTCAGGACCCTGGCTAGCGTAGAGTGCCCAGGCCCAGGCCCAGGCCCAGGCCCAGGCTTGCTCAGGCACCAGGCATCCCCAGGCTAGTCAGACAGCTCCTTTGCAAGCCAGGTCTCCAGCAGAGATGCTTCTTCTTCTGGAGCCAGGAACTGACTGACTTCCTCTGGGTTCTGTTTTCCTTTATATCTCCAGAGTAAGTGGGGCTGGCCCACAAGCCTCTGGCTCTTAAAGGGCCAGTGTCTCACCTCCCTTTACTCTGCTCCATTTAGGCTGTATTCTTCTCCCTGGGCTCGCTCCTGCCACACCCACACACAGGTTTTATAGGTCAGAAATTGTCCCTCTCTTTAAGCAGTGCCTGCAGCCCGGCTAGCTCAGTCCCCAAGCCGGTGCCGGCTACTTCTTAAAGGGGAAGCAGGCTGTGCTATGCCACAGGTATTTATTCAGATTTTTGGATAGCTATCTAAATAATCAAATAATAATCACAGCGATAGAATTTGCTACCTGTTTCAGCACTTTCTGAAACCTATTTTGAGAGCTTTTTGAGACAGTGGGACTACTCCTGTGGCTGTATAGAAGGAAAGAGCTTAGTGCTTGTGGTGGTATCAAAGAAGTCACTAAAGATCAATGCTTGAAAAGCACGATTAGGTATTCTTATCATATTCCATTCTGCTCTGCCCTCTCAATCCAATTATCAAATTATAATCTCTGTGTTATGAAGAGATTACTCTTAAGTCTGTAATAACCAGTGCTGGGATCCTTTGTCTTCTCCCATAACATGAGCAACTGATTGAATCATTTTATTCCTGTTTCTTGTTGACCTGTTTTTCCTCCCATCCCCTTTCCTTCACTTTTAAATTCTCTAACTGATTTGAATTAATCTTGCTCAGGTCTTGTAAGGCAGGGATAGTCACTGCATTCCAAAAGTAAGCTTTGCATGCTCACTAAACAGCTTCTCCCGAGTGCATTTGCAGTGAATTTCAGAAAGGTTAAATACCTAGTAACAAATGTAACTGGCTGTTGTCCAATCAAAAAAGCAGAAACAGACTGAGAGCTTTACAAACTGAACAAACCCTGCCCAATTAAAAACTAAATAAACCCTGCCCAAATTTTACAGCTAAGCAGTAATTTTAGTTCAGACAAGATTGCTCACTTGGGGAAATGTACTTCAAGCATGAGCAATTATCCATGGAATTAGCACTTAAATGAAGTCTGCAGCTAAATCTTTGTGCACCATTCTGGATGTTGGAAGGGGCAGAAGGGGCAAAGGCGTTCACTTTCACCCTCCTGGACTTTGCATGGCCACACCCATTTGGAGCACTATAATGTCATAATACTCATTCAGGGGTGTGGCCATCTGAAGCAGTATGGTCATGCCAGAAAGGGGTTTTCTTGATGCTTTCCAGCATTGCTGTGCCCTTGCTGGAGTGTTTTATGCTCCACAGGGGTGGGGCTACATCTGAAATGGCCACACACACACCAGAAGATATTCTGATACAGTGTCATGTTGATTTATGACCCCCCCCCTAAAAAAAAAATTCTTAAAGCTACTATCTGAAGTGGAGACAAAAGGAAAATGTTATTTTGTAGATTATAAAATAAAATTAATCTATCCCTATAAAAGGCAACACTTGACTGTTATCACTTGAGTTGTGTACAACCAGGTTAGGAGAATGGCGCATGTATCAATAGACAACTTCTGTCCGGCGATGAGAACAGCCATAGGGTTGATCAGAACATCCCCTTTCCATTGCTGATTGCCTGTGGTCTGCAGTGGTGACCCTAATTAGGCTGAAACGAGAATTTGTTTAGATTCTCGTGAGCATCTCATGAGAATTGAGAATCCTTAGAGAGATCTCTAGAAGATCTCACTAACAGAGCAAGAATCTCATGAGAATCTCGCTTAAAAAGAAAAAAACCAACTGTGCATGCAAAAACATGGCTGCTGGGCTGTTCTGTGCATGTGTAGCCCTTTTTGTAAAATGGTGGTGACACTGCCAGCACAATTTTGGAAAAGGGCTGTGCATGCACAGAATGGCTCAGTAGCCATTCTGTGCATGCGCAGTTCTTTTTCTTCTTTTTTCCCCCGACATGGAGTTGGTGACTGCAGAAAAAAAGAGACAGACAGACAGATGACAGACATGGGATGCGAGACTCAGCGTGGGATGCAGTCTCCACTAAGTAAACTTGAAAAAAATCTTGATGGAAAAAGGGTCGAGAGCCAGGGCCTTTCTCGATTCTCATGGAAATCAAGACAAGGGGCTCAATTTTGGATGAGAATCAAGAAAAAAATTAGATCCACTTTCAGCCCTAGTCCCTAATGCAACCTTTTGGGTTTGAATATCCAACAAAGTCATGAAATAAAGTCAAAATTGGAGCGGAAAACGACTGTGTTTCAAGCTGCCCCAGTTCAATACAGGATGTGCACACCCGTACACACGAGCGACTTCAGACTTGCATAGCTGTACATGGAAATGCCAAGGGAAAATCAGTATTACTGCCACATAATTAGATCCTATTGTTGTCACAAGAGTACACAGAGCCTATAAACCTACTTCAACGATGCCCACACTTACCCGGTCAGAAATCCACTGCAGCACTGTTGACCTTCAGAGATCTAATGACAGTGTGGGGGTGTGGCCTGAGCCTAGTTTGCATGACCATGCCCCCTCATTTACATCACCACACCCCTGCCAGGCAGGAGTGTGGCTATGCAAATGAGGGATGTGAAAGCACAGGGAGAGAGGGAGCAACCCCATCTCACACACACCTCTCTCTCACACACACACAGGCAGGCAGACAGGCACACACACACCTCACACACACCTCACACACAACATTCAGATAGGGTGTTAATTCTGTGCATAACTCAAGTGAATAGGTAGACTCGACTTATTCACTTGAGTTATGCACAGAATTAACGTCCTATCTAAGTATATAACACCTGGCTGTATATCTCTGTGTGATTGGCTGCACTATTATGGTTGCTACCAATATATTCGATATACAGAGGCAAGGATTGCTGCTTCCACCAGACAGCAGAGGCCACAGTATTTTTATTAACAATAATATTAATAATAAGAAAATTGGCTTCCCCCATTGCTTTTGGCCACTGCTTCCCCTCCTCCCTGCTGTGCATTTCTGGCTCTCTGTACATTAGAACTTGGAGGGTGAAAGAAAGAAGATTAATGGGGGACGCATATTGAAATATTTTCAGTATATTTAAAATATTTTAAAGAATGCAATCAAAAAGATGGAGATCATTTGTTCTTTGGACAAGAAGTAGTAATTTTAAATTGCAGGATGGTAGGCTGAGATAAAATATTAGGAAAGCGTCCTAACCATTAGAAACGTTTAGCAGAGAAGCTGTGGAATTTTCTTCCATGGAGATTGTCAAGAAAAGGCTGGACAGGCATCTGTCAGGGGGTGATTTAGGTATAGGGCACTGGGTTGAACTAGATACTTCCAACTCGACAGCTCTAGGATTCTGCATATGCAGGGCCAACCTTAGAAGATGTAGAGCCAAGGGCGAAGATAAAATTCCAGGCCCCAGGTTTCCCTGTCCCCTCTCCTGTGTGCCCACTCCCTCCAGGACACCCTCTATGGGGATCCTAAAGGTAGTCGTGTTTGGGACACCACACTCTGCCCTGGTGAAAATAGAGGTAGACAACTGCAGGGGCCCCGGACGTAGAGGAAATAGGGGTGCCTGGGATGGTTGCCCCTGTGGCAAGGCTGACCCTGTGTGTGCCTGCCCTGACTGTCACAGACAGAAATTGATGAGAACTGCAATTGATGGGGAGGCATGAGCTGTGGAGTGCAATAGGGGTGTTCAGAGAATAAAAGTTGATGTGTGAACTAAGGATGCTTTCTCACATTACATGGGGGAGGAGAAGTTCTGCAATTGCAATTGCGGCAATTGCGATCACAGAACTCCCACCCCCCCACCCCCATGTAACATGAGAAAGCACCCTAAGTATACCAGATAATCATTCCACATGGCGTAGATCAGGGGTGGGGAACCTTTTCAGGCCCAGGAGCCACATTGTCGGTCCCCGAACGTGTTGGGGTTGCACATCAAAAAGCAATTATAAATAAATTATAATTAATTAATTAAGACTAGTGCATTAGGGAAACATACATTCATTCTCTCACACGCTCTCCTCTCTCCCTCACTCACACACATACTCCGCTCTCTCACACACATTCAAACACACAGATTCACATTCACATACTGATTCAAACACACAAATACACACACACACGCACACACAGACACATTGAGATAAACTCACACTGACTGATTCAAAGAAACAAATTCCCACTCACACACACACACACTGAATCATTAAAACTTACACACACACACATGGGGGCCGGCCCCCTGTCTGTGCACCTGCTGCTGCTACTGCTGCCGCCTGGCCTCCGGCTGTTTGGAGATCCCACTCAGTGTGTCCTCTCTGGGCATGTGAGCACGTCGGGACCAGCCATTCCCTGAATCTGGTATGCTGGAACTAGATTTCCCAGCATTCCAAATTAAGGAAATGGCTGTTCCCAGCGTACACACATGCCCAGAGAGGCACACAGTGGGACATTTGGAATTGCTGCGCCGCTGGTGAGTCTGAGGGAAGTGTCTGTGTGGCCTGCAAAAGCCCACCCCGGCCACAAGAGGTGGGCACTGGGCCGCATATAGTTGAGTCAGGGTGGCAGGCTGGTGGACCAAAGAAAATCACCCCTTGGGTCAGAAGTGGCCCACGGGCCGGGGGTTCCCCATCCCTGGCGTAGATGAATGGTAGGTGTCTTCCAAAGGGCACCAGCTATTGTTATAATGACAGTTTTATTTTATTTTTATTTATTTATTTCATATAATTTGAAATAATGTAGTTAATGAAGGTTACCAGGGATAGAGACTAACATCCACTCTTGAAGCTTCTCTCCTGCTCAGCATTTGGGATATTATTTACCCTCTTATTAAAACAGGCATTCCAAAGATGATGTGTGCTATTTCTCATTTCCTGTTTCTGTTATTAGTAGCGTGATCTCTGAAAACTAGATAAGATTCTTGTAGTGATTAACTAGTTCCACTCTAAGCACATATGTACAGTAGCTACAGAGAAGAGTGCCAAATATTTTTTAAAAAAACAAACAACTTGCATGGTTAATTGCAAGAGCAATCCTATTACCACATTGCTATTCCTCCCAGGTATTAGGCTGTAAAGATTATGCATATAAATTACATATTCCTTATTAGTCACAAACTGGTAAAATCATTTCACAGCATAAACCTTTAAGAAACAGGAAGTAAAATGGAAAGTAAATTATGCAGAGGTTCAGGTGAGGAGAAATATCAAATGCTTATTGATCTTAAAAGTCACACACACTTGATTTAATCCATGCAATTTTACCTTGCAGGAGCATTTCATTGCTTTAAATGACACGAAGGTGTCCATTTATTATCGGCGGTGAGCTTGATAAAAATCAGCCAAACGTTTAATTTCTCACTGTCGCTGTTCAGCATTCACATTATATAAGTACTAAATTCATTGCCAACATTTTCACATCAGTCAGGCCTAACTACGAGTGAAGGTTTGTTTGCTTGCTTACCTCCCCACAAATTATTTTAAATGAGTCATTTCATAAGAGGAATAAGATAGGACTGTATTGCTTACCTATATGCTTATAGAAAAGACCCACAATTCACACATCACTTACTCCGGATTAATCCCATCAAAGTCCTGTGGGACTAATCCAGAACAAATGGTTTTGGGATCACAGGCTATAAGTACTAGGGCAGTACAATATCAGCAATGATGTATCTGAACTGATCCAGATTTTTCAAGGCCTAATCAGTCGGGTATTGATTAGTACCCAATATTACCGGTCAGATTGGGTACCGATTGGGCACTAAACAGGTACCAATTAGTAGCTAGCCAATTAGGTACCATAATTCTGTGAGATATACCCATTTTTGTGGGTACTGGTTTCAGCTCTATTCAGGTCTGCTGCTGCCAAATCAAATATTTTTAGTCCACTACCCAAGAACCCTGTGCTACCGATAGCACACCAATTCTTAATGGCAGTGAAAATCCCCTTAATCAAAGACTACTAGTCAACTACCTCACACACACGAGAAGAATAAGGGGGGTGGGGAGGAAGGGTCTAAGCCCAATTTAATAATCCTACCACACATGTTGCTGAACTTGCATCCTATGGATGTTCTGTTTGATTTAGCACAGCCTCATTCTAATTTCTCTGCAATGTCTGATTCATTAAATACATTATTGACCAGTTTAATTGAGCATTCTGAGGATCCATATATATTATCCTGTTCATTGAAATGAAACACCAGGGCAATTTTTGCTGCTATAATAACCCTGTCTTTGGAAGAATTGTCTTCTGAGGAGTATATATATCATGTAACAAGGTTTACTGCTTCAGTGCTTACCACTTGCTTTTGGAAAGGGAAAACTGAGCTGGGTGAATATTGGAAAGATGTCAGGAAAGGAACATGCTGCTTTTAAGCATGGGTTTCATCCATATACAGCCAAGATCTGTAAATCTGGACTTATTGGATAGCACTGAAATGGTCTTCATTTGCAGGTGCAGGGATTGTGGGGACAGACTACAACTCTAGAAGATGCAGTTCCTGGCTCCCAGAGTTTGAGGGAGAGATTGACAGATAGCAGGTGGGTACAGCAGCAGAGGCAGGCACTGGTAGGTGTCAGGTGGGTACGGGAGAAGCAGGCACTGGCATTGGTACGCCCCAGGTCTGACAGGGTTTCAACTCGACGCAAGTGCCCCAGGGTGGCCAAGCATCAGATGAGGTAGAACTAATGGTAGGTGGACACTGGACAGTTGGCTGTACCCCAGATGTAACAGGGTATCAGCTTGCAGTGAGTGCCCCAGGAAGGCAGAATATGAGAGAGAGACTGGCAGGGAGCAGCCAGCATTTGGGTAGGAGGAGTTGGGAGCAGAGAGGGTATGCAGGCAGGAGCAGCAATGCTCATCCTGGAGTTGGCAGTGTGCTGCTCATTCCAAGTAACAGGACAACTCAGGGAACCCTAGCAGTGGAAGGTTCACCTTAAGGAACACCAGGTGCTCCGCCAACTCAGGTGCCATGTGTGAGTGGTGTGAACTCATGTCACCCGCAACAGAGAACACCTGTTGTTCACTTGGCATACTTTTTAGTGGGCAGGACAGGATTTCCACTGCCACCTTATCCAGGCACTGACACACCTGGCCCTTGGTGAGTAGATCACAAGTGTCATCCTCCAGGGGCTCATGGAGATAGCAGGTGGCCGTGGTCCGTACACTCTCTCTTTCTCATGGGTCACAAGTAGGGCTGCCTGCTGATGCCACTCAATGGCCTGTGCCCACAATGCCTGCTCTGAGGTCATCCAGTGGGGGGATGATGGAAGTGCTGCTGCTGGCCCTACTGCTGGTGTTGTTGTTAGGGATACTGTCCAGTTCCTCTCCCCTGCCACTGGAATGGCCACTTCCCCCCATCACTGGTGCCTTGATCCTCTTTTGTGCCCCTCTCTGCCCTCTCCACCAGCCTCAGCTTCATGTTCGTGAAGCCTGTGTCATGAGCTTCCACACTTCCTTTCACCTTAGGGTTACACAGAGTGGTCAAAACATAGTCCTCCTGCTACATTAAAGGGTCAAAGCATCTCTTCAGCTTCACCCGTAATCTCATAGCCAGGGATGACGAGTCAGTGCTCTCCCACCCCATACTATTTTCTTAAGCAGCAGTCAGATGAGGAGGATCACCTGGCTTAATGTGACAGTCTTAGCTCCCAAGCCATCTTGTGGAGTACTTTCTGCTGCTTCACCAGCTACTCCAGTTTATCAAAGGTAGAGTTCCACCTGGTGGCCACATCTTACAGCAGGCAGTGCTGCTGGGTGCCCATCTCCACCTATTGTTTACACAGAAGCTGAGTACCCTTCATGTTCCTTTGGAAGTAGCCACTGATCTTCCTGGTGATGTCAATGAGGTCAGCAATGGAACTGCATCCATCCTTTTCCATGACCCCCTTGACCACCAGGTGCAGTGTGTGTGCTGCACACTCGATGCTCATAAAGTTGCCATCCTGCATGGCCCCCACTAGGTTGGCCCCATTGTCAGTTACCAAAAAAAGCTCCTAGTACTGGGTTCTCCCGTTATTCCTCACTCCCGCATAGCATTCACCGCCAGCAGAATGTTCTTGGAAGTGTGGCTTTCATACATCACAAGGGCATGCAGCAGTGCCCACCTGTGGCCTGCCCCCAAACAGTTACTACCTACTCCCCCCTTCTGCACCTTCCACCTGTGAGCAGTAAGGGAGAAGTATGCATGCTTGCTGTGCACTGCTATGGCTGGTCCATGTCACAGGTAAAGTGTGCGCATGCACCCCTCTGCCCTAGCCAGCTGTTTCTGTAGGTAATACCTGGCCCCTGGTACAAAGATGGTACCACCATCCGGCTAAAGGTGGCGTGGGAGGGCAGTTTGGACGGGTATGAGGAGCGACAGCAGTCATTAGAAGTCTATGTTCTCCACTATGGAGAAGGGCTGGTCATCCAGGGCAATCATTTCACCCACCCACCTGGTGACATGGATTGCCATTTGATACTGCCCTTCCTGTGGCTGCTGCCCCCACCCCAGCTCATCTATGGTCACGTGGTGCTGCTGGACATGGAGCTGAGACTGCGCCTGGTCCCTCTGCTTTCCTTGTCCTGGCTCAAGGAATGATGCTGAAGGGAGTTGGGTATGCTTACAGGAAACCCACCTGACCCCACTGTGTCTGCCTCTGCTGCCACGACTACAGCCCTATGGTGGAATTTCAAGTGGGCATTCATCCCTGAGTTGCTGAGGTGTGCTAGGTTCCTCCCACACTTAACAGCAGCCCTGCAGATAAGAGACTCCACTGGTTGGAGATCCTCAAACTGGTGGAAGTGCTGCCACTTAGCTGACTGACTGCCAAGGCGCCCTCCCACCTTCCTGCTGGGGGCTCCTGCTTTCTTCCCCATGGGGACAGAAGGAGGAGGAAGAGGGGTGCCTTCCAGACTCCCCTTGCTTCAGGAAGGAGGAGCTTGTGATGATGCTGCCAGGGAAGGCCTGTGGAGAAGGAGAGCCCACCCCACTGCTAGCAGGGAATTAGAGGGCTGCTTAGTGTTCTGCAGACAGAGGAGATGTGCCCAAGTTGCCCATGCGTGCCCTGTCTGCTGCTGATAAGGGAAGCCTGCCCACCAGGAGGGGTGGACCCAACAGGACCACAAATCAGCTAGAAGTAGAGCCCATTCTTCTGATGAGTATATATATCACATAACAAGGTTGCTGCTTGCCACTATGTGGTACAGGTTCAAAAAGTGTCCACTGCACCTTTCTCTTTCCTCCAATGCCGCTAGAGGAATGCTGGGCTCTGCCATTCCACATGTTCTAAAAGGTACAACCGCCTCCCCCCAGCAAGGGCTGCTTGGAGGAGAAGGCTGTGGGTGATTTCAGAAGTGACGTGGTGAATGTCCACCACAGTCAACCTCAGTCAAACGCGGGGGAGTGTGTGAAAGCATCATGCATGTCTGTTTGCTCGCATCCAGATGTTCACCACAGTCAAACGCGGTCCGGGGTGAAGCTAACCACGCTTCGTGCGGTCGGGGCGGGAGGAGGTCCAGAAGTGTGGTGAATGGTCACCACAGCAGGGGTGAATGAAAAGTAACTTCTGAATGGAAACCTGCAGCCGCGGTGGAAGGAATTGACCCCAGCCGCAGTGCATTCTGGGGCTCGAACCGCAGTCCACGTCTCCACTGCACGTCTGTTGTGTTCCCCTGGCCCATGTTCTCTCTGATTGACCCCAGGCGGTGGTCACAAGCCTGTCACTTCTGTTGGGGCTGCACGTGTCACCACAGCCTGCGGTGAATCCGTATACACCGGGGTGGGATTCACTGTGGTGAATTGGAACGCGTCACTTCTGAAATCACCCTGTCCTTCCAAGCTTTGGTGGTTGAGCTGCCAAATTCTCGGCTGTGCCCCCGTCCCTGGCCTGGGAGTGCTCCTGCTCCTGCCTTGGGTGCCCCAGAACACCTAATAGTGAGTCGTGACTTCCTCTCTCTAAGTGACAGTGTGTGTCAAGAGAAGATTCACAGAGCAGCACAGAGAAAAGATTCTGTTTCCTAATTCCCATATCTAATCCTATATAATCAATATAAATCTAAAACCCTATATAATCCTATGTAATCTATATAAATCTAAAATCCTATATAACCTAATAAATCTATATCAACCTATGCAATCTAATAATCCTCTAATTCGTATATGATCGAATGTCTCTCTATATCTATATTCTATATGTAAGGGGAAGGGAGAGGACAAGTGGAAGGGGGGAAATTAATAAAATAGAACACACAGAGACACAGAGAGGGAGAAGATTTCTAAATGAAAATCAGAATCAAAGATTTCAGTCAAAATAAAACACTTACCTCCTCCTAAGGAGGAGGGAAAAACACAAAGTGACAAAGTGAGTAGGATCAGAATTAGGGTCTGGAAGCACAATGAACACTAAAGGGAATCTGCCAGACACTCTTCACTACAACAGAACTAACAGAAAAGACGGCAAGCCTTCCCACGGAGTTATATAGGCTACCTAATGCCCTCCCCCAGCACCCCTCGATTGGCACTGCTAAGTTGCTGGCAGAATTGAAGACCTATCCCAAGAATTCTCTGTGTCCATCACACTGCTGCCTCGTGTGTTTTCCTGTAATTATTTAAGGTGCCACTGGACTCTTTTTCTTTCTTTCTTTCTTTCTTTTTTTGCTGTTTTAGAGCTATTGACTCACACAACTACTCTTCTCAAACGAGTGCCTGTCCTGTAATTTAGCTGTTCAAAAGTCAGTTTAGAATATCATTCTGTTAGAAATGCCTTTTCAATTTTTACTTTTTGATAGCCAGGAGACAGGGAGGGTTGACACCATCTTGACATAATACATTTTTCTGCGGAGTTCATTGAAGGCATTCTGGCTTCTGAATTTGCGGGTTACTTGGAAACTGGCTTCTGAATACACTCCAAAGCAACTCATTTCTGCCTTAGTCTGATAACTCATCAAATAGATCCAGATGGCTACTTTTCATGCTGGAAGCATACCTCATTGATTGATCAGTGTGTGAGAAACAAAGATAAGCATGAACTATAATTACAGAGCAACCTATGTTTACAGTGCTGTCATTAAGGCGGTATCAGTGTTTCCATCAACCTTTAAGTTGCTGGTATTAAGTGGTATTTTCCAACTTGGTCATTTGTGTGAACAACAACATACGAAAGAAAGGTCAGTCAATTTAGTGAACATGAAAGAGTCTGGAGTTCAGAACAAGTGTGGTATTGGTGTGGTATGGAAGTAAAGCAGAGTAATACTCTTATATGGAGGAGCCTCTGCATTCTCTATGGACCAGCAAACATAGCTCCATTTTAACGGCTCTGTGCATGCAAAGATAGGGTCATGGGTGGTCATAGGAAGTAGGACCATGGCAAACAATGCCAGCAAGACAAAGGAGCAGACCCGAGATGGTGCTGAAGAACAAGTGGAGGTCAGTCCCTGTCCCAGAGACCAGACCAAGGAGGATACACCAGCCAGAGGCCAGCATCTAGGAGAAAGCATCGTCATAGCCAGGAGATCTAGGTGATCTATCTGATGGAGCAGTGGTTCTCATGGGGGGTTGCATAAGGAGAAAGGTGGACATGAGCATGGTATTGGTGAGAGCAGCTACTAGGGGCAGGCAATGCAAAGGATCCAGGGCAAAGTTACAGGAAGGCACCAGGAAACAACCATCCAGAAGGAAGTTTGTCAGGATCCCTGAAAGGCTCGGGCAAAAAAGAATGGGTTTGGTCTAGGGTCTGTATCTTTTGTATCCATCCCTCCGGGGAGCAGGCCAAATGCTGGAAAAAAGTCCAAAGCTACTGGCATTGAGTTCAGAGGGCTACTCAGGGACTGGGTCATAGGACAGAACTACAGTCAATATCAAGAGGTCAGTCTATGTGGGAAGGCAGGAAGAGCAGCAAGGCAATGCAAGTGGCAGGCTAAGTATATATAGCTCCTTGGTCAATCAGGGCATGGGATGCTACAGCCAATCAGAGTCCTAGACAAGGCAAGTCCTTGCAGGAGGGCAAGTCCTTGCAGGAGGGCAAATTTATGTTGAAGGTGACATCTGAGTGGGAAACCTTCACACATTTAGAGAAGCTGCAGAAACAATTATTCTGAGGGTAAGGGAAATTAAATCAGTACTCTATTGCTTCTGGATGTTACAACAGCAATGTCTGAATATGTAGCTGTGTTTAATCATGAGGAGATTTTTGTCTGTCTATCTTTTACAAACACTTCAAAACTTGGGACTCATTCTTGGCAGGCGATTCTTGGAAATGTTTCCCAGGAGAGCATGAAAATCCAAGGACAATACAGAACCTCTCACTTTTAAAAAAACCAAACATGCTGTTTCTGACAACAGTGCCGTTTTCCTGACTGGACGTCTTGCTACTTAGGGTACAATGACAAGAAGCACTCCCGCAGCGATGTAATCAAAAATTCTATTTACTGTGGTGAATTGAGAGCTTGGCTATAGTGACAATACAGGCACATCCATGATGGAATAAACCTTGTCACCTTATAAAGTACTAAAAGGAAACCAGGATAGATTATTTATTATGGAAACAGTTATTTTCTTTTTCTTTCAGAATAGTGGTAGGAATAACTTGGACATCATGGGCCCCGCTTCAGGGTCTGGTACCACTTTTTGTTTAATTTTCTGGACAGGAGCCAGTATAGGCAGTTTCTAACCCCAACAGCCACATACCAATGATGTCATGTGGCTGAAAGCCACAACACACATGTACACACATGTGCATGCATTCTTCCGAAGCATCTTGCAGACTGAGCCTCATCTCTCACCATCTAGTCTCCTACTTTGTGATTGGTTGGAGTAACTTGTACTCTATGGTCCAGATCTGCTTAGATTCATAGGAGGAGGAGCAGCAATTCAGTTGCTGAGATTTGAGTGCAATGGAGCAAAGCACAAGAGTATTAAAGCACTGTAGGGCTCATGAGCAGCCATGGCAACGAGCCACTTCTGAAGTATCTAAGAACCTTGGTTTGGCCATTCCTGGCCTAGGCGATAAGTTATTGGACTTGGACCTGAGAAACCAGGGCTCAAATCCCATTGTCACTATGCACTCCCTGAGTAGCTTTGGGCAAACCACTACGGCCACTTGCAGATATGGCCCCCCCACACATATATTTGGGTTGCAGGGGGGAATGCTCAGCACAAATATGCATGGGGATCGGCTGGTCTGAATGGCACCCTGCGTGGCTTTGCCAGTAGAGATGTGTATTCAGGCTGTGCATTCCCCCCCTCCCGCCCCGCAACCCAAATATGCGTGGGGGGGGGGGCATGTCTGAAAGCGGCCTAAGTCTTAGTTCTCCATCTATAAAAACGGAAAGTAATAAAGTCCTACCTCACTGGGTTGATGGAAGGGTGAACTAGACAAGGATTGTAAAGCATTTTGAACAATGAAAGTTCTAAATAAATAAGCAATTATAATAACTCGAATTCAGTGAGGACCAATGACAGGCATCATTTTGGTCCAAACTATATTCTGTGCTGCCTCGCTGCCTTGCTGAATTGTTTTATTGTATTGTTTTATTGGCATATGGCGAAAGCTTTGCCTTAATAATAATAAATAAATAAATAAATAAATAAATAAGCCTCGCTGAAGTCACTTTCATGTTGGGGAGCAAATGTGCCCTATGGATTTTAAGTGACTGGTCGTTTTTTCTTTAAGGCATCACGGTCCAGGGGGACTCCAATATTTGATTTTAGAAATTTTATCAGACTATTCCAGTATTTTAATTTTGTTCCTAAATTTATATTTTATAACCTTCCAAGAAAAAACAACACAGATATAGTTAACATTTCAAAACAGTTTGGTTTTGTTTTTCTAACTAGTGGCACACACCGTCCTAAAGCAGGAACTTCCAAACGGTGTTTTCAGTGGTCATGCTGCCACAGATGAATCCACTTTAGCATGGATTAATCTGGGTGCCAGCATCATGTTGAAAAATGGACGCCAGATGTTACCAGTGTTTGCCTCCCAAGCATGGTGGAGTTTAGCGCCAACTGTCACTCAGGGATTTCCAAGTCAAGTTCCAGCACAGTCGGGAGCCAGCCAGCAGACCCGGAGTAAAGCAGGCTATCATGTCTGACATCCTGCTTCATTCAACCCAGTCTGGAGTGGCAGCAGGGACTGGGTTCCATGGCAGCCTTCATTGGCTGCCATGGCCACCTGTCAGCTAGGGGGAGGGGTGCTGCACACAGCACAGGGGCGGAGACTGCAGATGCACCTCCATGCATTGCCCCACCCCCTCCCTGGCCCTGGCCATTGTAATGCTTCTTTGGCGGCACAGCTGAGTCCGACCAAGTGACGGGTCCTGCACAGCCCAGAGCAGACTGTGGTCATGGTGGGACCCATCTCAGCTGAAAACACCCAATTTCAGGTTTGTGAGTGAAATGCAGAGCTCATGAAAATTGTTGGATTGGTAGCCCCGGAGGTTCTAGATTTCTAGGGGGACAGACACAGGGCCACTGGACAACCACTAGTGCTATAGTAAAAGAGTTCTCCTTAGATTCCCAAGATGCATGAGACTTCCCCCCGCCCCCCAAAAAAACTCATGAGCCCAGAAGGATGGTGCAGAAAAACCCAGTAAGTAAAAATTTCTGGAGTTTTTGTCTATCTGGGTTTTTCGTCAGGAAGCTGTGATGTATCCACTGGCTCTTATCTAAAGCCAAGTGATGCTTAATAGCTTCCCATATTACCCTAGATTGACTCTAGTGCATCGACAAGCAGGTGGATGGGTTAGATGTTCTAATAACCACTCTTTCTCAAAGCCAACATTGGGCTCATAGGGGCCTCAGGCAGAGACTAACCCATGGGCTGTTCCCTCCACTCACATGTACGTTGAATGGCCTGCACTGCTGCTTTGTTTGGGAAACAGTTTGCAAAAGAAATAAACATATCACTTAAAAAAAATCAGAATGTCATTCCCTGTTGTTTTCAACATTCTGTGGATCTGTCTTAACGTAGGCTATTGAGGCCCTCAGACTGCAACCTTGGAGAATAGCCCCTGTTGCTTCCAGATCACCTGCTCCTTCAACAGGATCATTGGGTATTTTCAGATGTTACGAGATCATGCTCAACCACAGTGAACCACGCTCAATCCCGCGGCGGGGCCAAAGCGCCCTGAACGTCTATTCGGCGCCCGCCAGATGTTCACCATGCTCAATACCCACATGGGGTCAATTTCAACCACGCTTCCCAGGCTCCCCACAATTCCCGTGGACGCGTGGTCAATGAGATCCCCACCGGGGATCAACCAAACGTAATGTCTGAACAGCAAACACCGCCCGGGATCAAAGGAAATGATCCCCAGCTGTGGGCAATGCACAAAACAGAACAGCCAGGCAACCGGCTTCAACACAGCTGCCGGAGGGAGATTTAAAGGGTGAACCGCAGCAGGCAAATGTGGTGGGATGGAGCGAGGAGGGAGGAGGAAAAGAGCGGTGGCGGAGGAGAGAGCGAGGGGCGAGGAGGAGGAGGCGGAGGAGGCAGGGGCAGTGGTGGTGGAGGTGGAGGAGGAGGAGGAAGCACAGGCGGAGGTGGGGGAGCTGGGGATCGCACTGACCATGGAGGTGGTAGGGAGAGAACACCCACAGCAGCCGGCACAGGACGCCCTGGGGACATCTGCTGGGCCGGTGGAGGAGGAGGCACCCCAGAAACGGGTAAGAGGGAGCAAGGGCTGGGGAACAGGGGGCAAAAGGGTGACAAGGGGGGGGCAAGGGGCATGCCTGGCCACCCACCGGGGAGGGAAAGGGGCACCCTGCGAGGGGGGCCCGACCTTGACCCAACCATAATCCCCTGCCCCCCTGCCTCCCGCAGACATGGAAAATGGCCTGGGTGGGCGATCCCCCGGAGCACACCGGACCAGCCCAGCCAGAGGAGCAGCAGGAGGGGGTGGAGGAGGAGGAGGAGGAGGGAGACGACCCAGTGTGGAGAAGAGGGAGGAAGGCCTACCACAGAGGGGGCCAGTGGGGGCTCCACGAGACCCGGGACTTTATACGGATATGGGGGACCCTGGAGTACCAGCTGGAGCTCGTGCTCAACCAGAGGAATGAGCATGTCTACAGGGACATAGTGCAGGACATGGAGGAGGCGGGGCACCCCCAGACAGTGGCACAGTGCCGGTCAAAGGCCAAAGAGCTGAGGAGGGGGTACAAGGCCATCCGGGACAACATTAGGAGTTCTGGGCATTGTGCCTTTACTTCCCCATACTACGATGCCCTGGACCGCTTCCTCCACATGAAGGGCTCCATAGTCGCCCCGCAACTCGTTGGGAGCACTGTGGTCCAGGGCAGGGAATGGGTCGAGGTTCCCCCTCCCCTCGCTGCCTCCGTGGTCAACTCCAGCTCCAGGACCCCGGACCCCCAGGAGGAAGGCCCCGGGACCTCTGGAACCTGAAGGGCCCCCCCAGACAGTAGCCCAGAGAGCCACCAGCCCCAGGTCGGGCAAGGCGAGTCCGAGGCTGGCACCCGCAGCACACACAGCCGGGGGTCCATGGGGGAGCACTCCCACACAGAGGGCCTGGCCTCGGACGACTCTGTGACCGAGACAGAGGGTAAGTAACCACCCCACAGGGGAGAGGGCTTGTGCCCATGGGGGCAATGTCCGGGGGGGGGAACGGAAGGGCCAGGGTCAGCCACAGACCAAGGCCCGCCCCCCCCACATGGTGGGAGGGGGCCCTACTCCAGGTCACCCAACTACAGACCCCAACACACACAACACCCCACCCTCACCCATGGATCACTCTGGGACAGCACCCAGGCGACCTCAGAGGCAGCCACCGAGGAGCCCGCCCAGCAGGCGGAGGGAGCAGGTGAGGCAGGCGGTCCGCTACAGAGTGCCCGCTGGGTGTCACATATGGGATAACCGGTCATGCCAAGGAGGGGGGAAGGGAAGGGGTCCGTGGGTTCGGAGGGGCCAGGCGACATGCCTGGGGGACTGTAGGGCCCCTGGCCTATCCTGGGCCGGGGCCAGGGGCCCATGCCACAATATAGCACACCCTCCTCTACCCACAGGGCAACCCCCGCAGCCAGAATCCCCTGGGCCCGTGGCTCCAGATGAGCACATGAGGCAGCACCAGTAATGGGTCCGCAGGCGCAGGGAGGAGCAGGCAGAGGAGATCGTCCGGACAGCAGCGGAAAAGGGGGAGAGGATGATTGTGGCCATGGACCTGATGGAGGCAGCCATCGAGCAGTCCCTGGAGCAGGCAGAGGAGCATGACAGGAAGCTCCAGGCCAAGGTGCGCCTGGAGCGGAGGTGGGAGCGCCGGGAGCACAGCAGGCAGGTGGAGCTGCTCGGGAGGCTGAGGCAGGACATTGATGCCATGTTTCAGGTGCACTCGGACAAGATGGACAGGTCCCACGATATTGGGACCTCTTTGCTCCTGCACGCCGGCACCATGTGTGCCTACGTCATGTCAGGCACCCCCCCGGGCACCCTGCCTGGCCAGGTCCCCATGCCTGGCCCCTTGGCACCCCTGCTCCCTGGCCTGCCCCCCCGCCACCCCTACACCCTCTGGGGCCGCGCATTCACCTCCCAGTGCCCCCTGGCCCCAGGAGGGTGCAGCCACCATGGGGGGGGACCGGGTCCCGGCCCCCCTCTTCCCCCAAGCGGGGGACCCCCAGCCGGACCAGGAGGCAGCCCAGGACACATCTATCAGCTCGGACAGTGGGGGGGAGGTGAGCTCAATGAACTCAATGGCCCAGACCGGGTGCACATGGGGCCATCCCAGGAGATGGGGGGGAGGGGGAGCATGGTGTAGGGGGGGTCCATAGTGGTGACAGGGCACAACTGGGTCTGAGGGAATGGGTGACAATGTACACATGGGTGAAATAAAAGGTGTTGTTGGTACAGTGGCTCCTGGTCCCGTATGTGGGTGACAGGGGAGTGGGCCACCCGCGCCCATGCAGGGACCGGCCATAGGAACCCCCGGGGGGTGGGCCGGGGAGGAGGGCCCGCACCCCTCGGGCTCCCAGGTGACATGCCTTGGCAGGGCGGGCCTGATGTGCCCATGGTGGGCCGCACGAGCCCTTACAGCTCTGTAGGCCAGGGATGCCTGCGGACAGGCACCTCTGTGCACCTCTGCTGTCGGTAGGCGCTGCTGCTCCATGTGGTCTAGGACCCACATAGCTGTGAGTGTGATCTGCCTCCAGTAGGCGCCTGCCCTTTCCCGCTCCATGGTGGTGGGGACCCCGGGGGGGGGTAGAACAGTTATGTAGTCCCTCGGTTGGGCGGGTGTGCCAGCACCCATTGGGGTGCAGGGGCCTTGGGGCAAGCACTCGGGCCTTCTCCCTGCACAAGCGCGCGGCTCCACATGCTCCTTGTGCAGCTGGATGCGAGCAGCCATCAACCCCCCTCCCCTGAATGTTTGATGCTCTGTGGCGTTGGAGGACTGATTAGTTGGTATGTGAGAGCTATTGTGTTGTGCAGCTGTGCTGGGTCTGCACCACATGCCTCGCTCTGTTGTGCTATAATGTTGCGGCCTGTGGCCGTTTTCCCTGTCCTTGGGACCCCCGGGAGGCCCCTTGGCACCGGAAGGTGTGTGAGGCCCCCTGAGCTTGGTGCTCATCTCCCCGGGTGGTTGGACCATGGCTGCGTGTCCATCCATGGGGCTCCAGCTTCCCGGCCCCCATGGGGTCCCCCGTACCTGGACCTACACCGAGAACATGTCCCTATGTGACCTGTGGCGTAGCCCTGCCGTGCAGCTGCTCCTGGGCAGGCCGGACAGCCACTCATCCGCCTTCGTGAGTGTGAGCTCTGGTCTCCACTACCTCGGCTATGAGGCGAGCGCTCGTGATTGCTGGCTGCATGCCGAGACCCTGGGGCTGGTCCGCTTCCCTGATGGGCGCGTCCCGGAGAATAGGTGTTTGCATGTGCCCTGGTCCGGGGCTGAGACCGTGAGTGCGCTGTGGGTGCGCAGCCTGGGTGCCTACTCGCTGTGCCTTGCTGAGGGGGGACCTGCCTTGGCCGTGTCCTACTTTGGCTGCGTTCACGGGGCGCGTGGGTATCAGCGCACCCGTGTGGCAGTGTATCACCAGCTTCTGGGGCTGGGGAATCTTCATTGGCCCCCTGCTGCTGCCTGCTGTGTATCGAAGCCTTCCGCGATGAAGTTGATGGCCCTGGCATGGGTCTGGTCCTGTTCTGATGTCCAGTTGGGGCTCTCAGTGCATGGCCCCTTTGAGGCTTACTACCTGATCACCCACCACATGTCCGTGTTGGGGTACCACCAGGGCATGATCCATTGGCTCCACCTGGTTCATCGGGCCGGGCACCCTGGGCCTGGGCCCCGAGCTGCCCCCAACGGCTGTCTGTGTGAAGGCTGTCAAACCTCTAGGGACGTGTGGCTGCTCCTTGGGGCACCCAGAAAGCTGCTCTGGGCAACTCCCTGTCTGCTTGAAAGCACCCAATGTCTTTTCACCAACTTTACAAGCTGGATGCCAGACTCCGAAATCAACAGTGTCAGTGACCAAAACACCTCAAGAACAGCCATTCCTGGTTTGTAAGGTAATCCTATAAGGCAAGGTTGGGAAACCCCAAACTGAGAGCCACATACTACCTGCTCCTCTTTCATCTGGCCAGCAGAGAAGTCCAATGGGCCTGGTAGACCCCGCTCCCTCTCTTTTCATCTCTTGAAGGTCCTGTCCTAGCCTGTTGTGGGTTACGAGGATCCCCATCCCTGTTTCAAGTTCATCTTTCAAAGGTTCCAAACACATGGTGATCATACCAGTTCCTTCATAATTGCCCTCCACTACCCCCCTTCTCCACTCGCAAGCCAGATCATTCATTCCTCTCTGTTGCCAATCGAACCTTTTGCTCTGTCAGATTGAAAGAATATACATCATTCAGCCTAAAATTAATTGAAAATGAAAGGCCTGCAGTTAAAAGCAAACTACCTAATGATAAATTTGTTTTTAAAATAATAGCTTCTGGGCTGGGACTTTGGATAACAGGTTTTAGCCCAGAGTGAAATTTTATCCTCTAAAAATGGAGGATTTAATGGAAATTCACACTGAGTATTAATTGTAACAGTGCCAATATACTAGGAAGGACAAGAAAATTTAAAAAGGTTTAAACTTCAGTACCTATTAGCTACCAAATCAAAATCTTTCTAGGACTGTAAATGCTGATTGCAGAGTCACATCGTCAAAACTAACCTAGTAACATTAGAAGTAACCAGGTAAACTTGCAGGAAGCAGAGAGTTCAAATTCTCGCCTCTCTCAAATTTCTTCATGTTTCAGCTAACTGGACAAGTAGGCAGCAAAATATCAGACTGTTGCAAAGAATACCTTCTTGTGTGTAGTATGTAGGGGTGTGCAGCAGGCAACTCATTTGTTTTTGTTTACAAACCCCCCACTGCACATGAACAAAATGGCCGGTGGACCATTCTGGGCATGTGCAGCCCTTTCCCAAAGTGGTGCCAGCAGCATCAGTGCCATTTTGGAAAAGGGCAGCAGGTCTGCGCATGTTGGTCAGGCCGGGGTTTTGACCTGCCTGTCTGTCTGTGTGTTCTTGGCCTGGGACTTCCCTGGGGCAGGAGGAATGCGTGTTTCCTGCCTGCGCACTGGGTTCTATGTGTGAAGGTCACAGCGCATGCACAGACCAGCTTCCCTTTTCCAAAATGGCACCTATGCTGCCGGTGCCATATTTGGAGAAGGCGCAGATGCACAGAATGGCCCTGGCAGCCATGTTGTGCACGTGCCGGGATTTTTTTTATTTTGGTAATGAAAACAGATGCTTTTTTCCTTCATTTTTGTCCATTTTCATTATCATAGCCTGATGTTTTCATATTTTAATTACTAAAATGAATGGGCCACTGTTTGTTTTAATACTTAAAATGAAAATGAATTGCACATGCCTAGTAATATGTATTCTTAAAAGTACATGATTTTTTTCATAATTTTTTTCACTTATTTTAACAGGGCATCTTTAGATAAACCCAGGGTAAAAACACATGTGACGGTGACCCACTTTGGTTGTCTGTCGTCTGGGACCCACCAACACATCTGTTTACATGCTGCAGATGTTAGCCTGGGATGGGTAGGTGACTAGCATGCTTTGGACCCTCCTCTTCCTGAGCACGCTCCTTAAGCACACCTATACACACACACACACACACCAACTTCTATGCGGCCCTTGGAGCTTGTACTAATGTTCAAAGTGTCCCCTGGGAGGGAAAACATCCTCCACCCCTGGAATAAACAGACATAACAGAGAAACACACATTAGGAGGTGGGAAGCACTATCTCTCAAAACACCCAGTAACAGATTAGGTGAAAATGTTCACTATATGGGAACTCATTTTCTCAGAATGATGAGTAAAAACTGTTCCTTAACTTGAGAGAAAAAAGAGAGATGACCCTCCCATGTTGTGTTACAACCTTCCACGCAATCAGAAATGATAACCAACAGACACAATGAATCAACAGTTAACTACGTGGTCTGAAGCAGTTTTTAAACGGTGTCACTGCGTGGGGAGTGCGTGGGCACACCGACGGGTGTGGGTGAGCGGACATGCATGCGTGGTGAGTGAGCGGGGCATGCACATGTCTGCACACGCATCCCTAATCATCGCCACACCTGGAGCATGTTTTCCCCAGTTGCTTCGTGCATGGGGACGAGGGGGAGGTGAGTGGGAATGCGTGTTAGGCGGGAGCGCGCACACACTCCTACTCACCGTGTGCTCGTGCACGCACCATGTCCTTCACACAGATCTCTCCCACTCATGAACAAGCAAATTTCTGCATGCTCGTGAGTGGGAGAGGCCCATGTAAAAAGTAGGGATGTGCGGACGCGGTTCGGAAGTTTGGAGTTTGGACCAAACTCGACTAGTTCGGTCGACTGAACTGAACTTCCAAACTGAACTCGAATTCGACCGAACTGTTCGGTCGAATCTGAACCAGTTCGGAAGGCCAAAAACAGCTTAAAATACTGGTTTTGAATGTACGAACTCGGTTTGGAAGTTCGGAATTTGACCGAACTCGACTAGTTCGGTTGACCAAACCGAACTTCCGAACCGAACTCGATTTTTGAACCGAACCGAATTTCTGAACTCGGTTCTGTTTGCACAACCCTAGTAAAAAGGCCATGACTCCATCATGGGTGGGCAGCAGCGTTTGTTGACAGAGACCTTAAGGAGGCAGAGCCTACCCTTCTCATCTACCTTTGGCAACACTTGTGTAGGTTACTGTTCAAACAAAGTTTCTTTGATCTGAATTTGAGCTAAAACTTGTTAGTCATGCTGAGAGGCCAATTGCACCCAAGCTTGAAAAGAAGGAGTAAGTACAAAGGGCAAAGACAAGTAGATTTCCCCCAGCTGCTGTAGCCCCAAAGGTCCCTGTACTGCTTGGGAAATACATGTGGGCATAGATGAGCTGGCCAGCCCACTTTCTAACCTGAAAATGCTCCTTGTGCCGCTCCGAGTCTCCAGAGAAGGGCAGGGTAAAAATAAGTAATAAATAAATAAATAAATAAATAGTGCAGCCATTTATGTGAACACAATACAGCCGTCAAGGACAGCAGTCATGTTGACAACTACGTCCAGTTGAAAAATTAGGTGAAAACCAGTGTGACCTAGTAGACATGCTATCAGACTTAGCCATAAGAGAAGAGGGTTCAAATCCTGTCTTTTGGTGGCCTTTAGCAAATCATTATCTCTCTGCCTTAGTTCTCCATCTGTAAAATGGGAATAATAGCCTACCTCACAGGGCTGTTATGAGGGTGAACTAGATAAGGTTTATAAATCACTGTGAATACTCAAATCAATTTATAAATGACTAATAAAAAAAATAAGGGAGTGTGTGTGAGACAGAGCGTGAAGTGGTTGTTAATGAAGTCTAGAATATTTAAAGAATTTGGATATCCATGTGTGTGAGTGAGACATAAGTGAAAATATTCAGTGGGCAAGAAACATTTTGCAATGCTGGGAAACTTACTTTGCCAGATTTTGTAAGCTGGGTAGAAGCACAGGAAGGCAAAGACAAATCATCTACGAGTTATCTGTGAGCTTGGAAGAAAAAACGGTTATTGATATGTGTGGGTATTTTCTTTGAACGCAGTGCGGCTTGTGCTGACAGATAACTGCTTCAGGTAGCCAGAGACAATGGTAAAGGCACTAGCAAAGCTGATACTAGTAACTTAGGTTTGTTCTCATGGACTGCTTGAATTTGTCATCTTAATGGCACTGTGTGCACTGAGGGCTTTGTCTTTTTTGTTTTTCCGGATTAAGAAGGAGGCCGTGGCATAAAATATAGTCAAGAGGTTTGTGCTGAGTTACAGAGCTACCATACCATAAAACTCAGCAAAGTTATACTAATGTTGTACCAAAGTATAAAAGGGACAGAAACCTTTACAGTTTTGCCACAGTTAAACAGAGTGCATCAAACATTGCCTAGAGGATAACTTCACTTTGACCTTACCAACACTGGCAAAAATAATAGCAATAGCAGAATCCGTCATGTAGACAAGGCTGAGGCTTTTGTACCACCTAACCTTGCCCAGAAGTGTAATAGAACTAAAATTAATATCCCGAGCAGTTCAGATCTGACAAAGCAGAAATGACACACTTTTGTTACTGGATATCCATTTCTTCGATTATTCTGGTTTGGGTTATTTTAGGTTGGTCATTTCCTTCGCTTTGTTTTGACATTATTAGGGCTATTGTACATGCACAATTGCCGAAATGAACTAATTGAAATACTGAAATGACCAAGCCATAATACCAAAAGAAACTGTTCTGAAATAACGAAATAAGGGGATCCACAAATTAGAGCAAAAGTGGATCAAGTGGAAAGTGGAGGGGGGGCATAGCTCAAGTGGTAAGCGCACGTGCTTTGCATATATAAGGTCCAAGGTTCAATCCCCAGCATCTTCACCTGAGGACGCCTGGGGGAGGCCCCCACTGGGGGCCTGGAGGGGCCCAAGTAGCACACCGGGCTGGCCCCTGCCAGAGACCCTGGAAGAGCCAGATTTGGACCTGAATTTGAAACCCCTGCTACCGTGTCAGGTTGTAACAATACTTGGCTAAGATGGACCATTGGTCTGACTCAGTTAGGCAGTTTAATTTAGTTTAACTCATTCTTCTTTGAGGATGAAGTCAGCATTTTCGTGACAGCCTGTGGAGATTCGGATCTCTACAAGCTGGTCTGAGTGCTCCATTTTGTGCATGTGCACTGAAGGAAGCTATTTGTGCATGCACAAAAAGCATTTCGTTTAATGTGCATGCACCAAATGGTGCTGCACTGTGTTGTATGGCACAGGGCAGCACCATTACGTGCACTGAACAAAATACTTTTTTGCACATGCACAAAAACTTTTCTTTGCAGCATGCATGTACAAAATGTGGTGTGCAGTAGGAGGGGGAGTGGTGCTTGTTAACTGGATCTTTGTCAGAATGGGGACTGCATCATGGCTTGTCTGCATTTTGACAGACCTGGATTGAAAAGCCAGGTTCTGACAGAACTAGAATCCACTGCGAATAATTGTTTCAGCCCTAATATGAATATCCGTTTCAGTTGTGTTTGCTATTTGGAGGACTATCCAAAAATACAAATAATATTTGAAATAACAAATCCACTATTTATTTCATCTCTAAACTGTAGCAACCTGTCGCCAACAACACAAACATTGACCATTAAAGTCAGTGGGAGCTTTGCCATTGGCTTCCAGGAAAGAAGACTGCAACCCAAATCAGCAATGGATAACAGTGGAAAATGGATGCAGGAAACCAAGCCCTAAACATGTCTGCCATCCAAAAATGGGTCCTGCAAATTCAGAGCCAGCGGCCACCTGGATAACTCCACTAGCAGTGGTATCAGTAGAAACGAGGGCCGAAACGAAGTCTTTGGAATTTGCCGAATATTAAGGTATTCAGTTCAGAAAGGTCAAATTCCAAAGTTCTGAGGACCAAGGCCATTATTCGGAAAACTTTGGAAACTTCTGCACGTGTGGAGGACTGGTGGACAGTTGAGCTTCTTCTGGAAATGAAACTCAGTGCCATATTTGGTAGGTGGGGGATTTGGGAGGGGACAATTGAGTGATGGTAAGCCAGATGGCAAGTCTTGATTGGCTGGCCAAGTCAGATGGTCTGCTTTTGAATTGACTGGCAGGGCAAAATGAAAGTGTCTGCACTGCAGCCATATTGTCCATTCTCTTTGGTGAATTTAGCTGTGCTACATGCCACGGTGCTGCTGGATCTGTAAGTAATCGGCTGTGGGAGAGATGGGTGCATGGCCTGGCATGGTATGATATGGTATGGTATGGTATAGTTTGGCCTGTCCTGTCCATAGAGCCAGTGCTGGGGATGGGGGTTACGTTACCCTTTACCATGCCATGCAGGTTATTTTTTAAAATAATAATAATTGGGTACCACATTGCTGCCTGCTGCTTGGTTGGCGCTTGGCACCATGAGGAAGGATCTCTCTGCCTGGCTCCACTTCCCACATTTGCTTGGTCTGTTCAAGTTACCATTGCCAGTCCACAATGCCACACCAAGGAAGAGGGTGAGCCTGGAGGGGGAGGGGTTTCTTAATTTTGTGATTGTTGCTGGGACCTGGGCTTGCTGGCTTTTTTTGGTGGAATTTATTTCTCCATGCAGTTGCAGACTGTTTTGCGGGGGTTGTTGTATACCTCTTGAGCAAATGTCCCTTGCTAGCCTGCATTTTTGTACACTGCTTGCTTGGCATAGTGATAAAGTGGATGCACTCACTGCTGGTGGTGGGCCATGCTGTGGGTACACTACTATTGTTTTTTTTTATTTCTAAATGCAGTTGCACCTTTTTGGGGTTGTCTTCTGGAGCGATTGTCCCACTCTCGCTAGCCTGCTTTTCTGGGTAGTGCTTTGGCTGTGGGTTCAAGAACTTTGCAACAACTTTCCGAAGTTTTCTGACGTTCTGTGCTTCGGTCTCCAAAGTCCAAAGCTTTGACAAGAACACCGAATTGCCTCCGAGGACTCGGGACTGACTATTCAGAGCTATGAAAATCGGTCTGAATACCTGGAAGTACTGTCCGGTTCAGCCCTAGTAGAAACTGTAGAATAGACACCTGAGCTTGTCTGTGCTACAGATTCCATAACTGCTCCCACCAGCTAATCTGAGCATGTGATTATTATTAAATTACATGCCCCATTTTTATCATGGAAGATGAATCTATTGTGCTTGGGATTCAGTCCCATGTTCATTTGTGTCATTATCATCCATTTCTGATTCAGTGGCAGGTTGCAATGGTATATATCATCGTGCCATATCTGCCATTTCTTTCCTTTCTCCCAAGGTTATACACTATTTCCCTTTCTCGCTTTCCTTCAGCGTCTTATCATTGCTCATACCTTGACAAAGTAGCTGAATACATCCATTTTTAAATCATCTCATCGTGTTTTGTTATTGTAGGGAGACTGACTCTGAGAACAATTATATTCCTCCTTCTGGACTGTGGCTGATAGTATTTCAAAGCTATTACCTGCTGCATTACTGTTATGAAGAGAGATTTACACAGAGTTATCACATTTAAAGCTGGAACAGATTTGCAAAGTGTGTTCAAGTGTGCAGGTGAAACATCCAAGACCATAACAATGCTGGCTTTAATAACCAAATTCATCAAGTTATTGGAAAACCAGGAATATTATACGACAGAAAACTGTTAGAGCAGAGGACTGGTAGTAAAAACTTCTGTATTCTTTTCTGAACTCTGCTACTGGCTCCATGTGTAAAGTGGGGTTAATAATGACCTAGCTCGCAGGGGTGTTGTGAACATGAACTAGATGAGGATTTTAAAGCACTTGGAATACAGAAATCAAATCACTATAGAAATTATTAATAATAATATTTGGTCACGCTGGAAATGTCACTCATGATCTTCTCTGGCTTCAGTTTCCCAATTTGTAGAGTACAAGCATTAATATTCAACTACCTTATAGAAGTATTGACAGGCTCTATTGATGTTTGCAGAATGCTTCCAGATCCTTAACAGAAAGACACTGCGTAAGTGTGGGAGAATGTTCCATTTCCTCAGGACTATGATGCAGAAAACATGATTGGATTAGGAATAATGATTAGCTAGAAGAGAGGCAGATGCAGTATGCAGACGCTAGTTATAAAATATCATTTTAAGGATGGAACTTTGGGATTTTGTCAGATTTAAAGAGCCAAAAATCACAAGGACATGCTAGGAAAGAGCTTTTGTAAGAAGGCCAGTCCTACACTACAAAGGATCAGTGAAGACCAGACAATATGCAAGGAAGCTGTGTTTCATCTGAAAATGATTTTTCTTTTTTAACCTTCAAACAATTCTAGCACATGAATAGGGTAAATGAATGTTCATGTTTAAAAATGTTCAAGGAAATCTTACATGCTTTTCTTGATACATGAAACATATACCTTGAAATATGGTACCAGCAGAAAGAACAGCCAAAAAGA
The DNA here is from genome assembly GCA_003113815.1 of Sphenodon punctatus. Lineage (NCBI taxonomy): Eukaryota > Metazoa > Chordata > Lepidosauria > Sphenodontia > Sphenodontidae > Sphenodon > Sphenodon punctatus. The sequence continues at coordinate 764,160 of QEPC01015142.1, read as the reverse complement.
ATCAAAGAATGCATACAACATTTAGGAAATTGGCTTTTGAAGAGTCTGTCTTTTCAGACGTTGGATGAAAACAGAAATGATGGCTCCCACCGCTGCCACGGTGGTGGGAGCTGTCACCTCAGCGGGGATCTGGCCCATACACTGTACAAACGTGACGGTAGGCGGGGAGGGGACATGTGTCTCTGCAGTCCTGCCCCTGCACTGCATGAAGTGCCCCCCCACCCCCAGCTGATGGGCAGCCATGACAGCCATCATGGTGCCCCCCACCCCTTCGGATGGTGAAAGTTCACTTTACTCTGGGTCTTGTGGCCATTTCCTGGCCATTTTGATGCTTAGCCTATGCTGTGACTCAGGGATTCCAAGTCACAACCCAGGCTGGGAACACCGCCTGGGAAACGGCCCGAGCTAACATCTGGCAGCTTTTTCAGAAGTGACGGTAGCCCACAATTTCGCACAGCTCAAAGCGTGGAAATGTGGGCTGTTCTCACATCTGAAAACACCCACAGTTGATTTACAGTTGATTTACAGCACTGAATTCTTGAAAAGCAAGGCCCATGTCTGCCTGGCTGCCGTGCATTCACTATGGCAGCCATGAGGAGAAAAGGAGTGAAAGTGCCAGGTCAAAGGACTGTCTACAAAACGGTGGTGTGGACCCTCTTCCAATATAGGAATGTTTGATGGGCACACCAAGTTAATTTTTTAACTTCAGTTAAACGTAACATTTCTTTCAGGAGGATGGTACAGCTGGAGATGGACTCTCAGCTTAGGCCGTTTTTACACAGACTGCCCCCTCCCCCCCCGGCCGCTCAGTGTTTGGGCGCGTGTGCAGCGGGGGGCAGTCTGTGTATACGGCCATGGGGGGGGATGGGTGTGCAGCAGGTGTGCGCCCATGTAAACACCACAGGCGGTGGGTGTTGGTGTGTGGTGGGAGCGCTCATGCACAAACACCCACCGCACACCCACCTCCACTCACGGAGGATGCTCCATGGGTGGAGGTAAGTGTACGTGGGTGTGTGTCCATGTAAACAGGCACACACCCACCTACACCCACTGCGCCAAAACACACACCCGCACACACACACACACACACACACATGTAAAAATGGCCTTAGAGACGGGTACAGACATGAGACTCCATTACAAGTATAATAGTCTGTATTGCATTAGCATACATCACAGCAGAGGTCCCTATGTTGTAGTCCCTGAGGGCCCCTATGTTATGCACCTGTTAGCTTTGTTTACTCATGGGTCCATGTGTTGAAAGCCTCCCGCCCCGCCCCCCCGAATTGCCAAAGGCCTTTCGTGTGTGGGAACTCATTGTGGTTGATGCTCTGTGGACCCATATTTTACACCATTGCTTCTCACTCTGATGTTATCATTTCAAGCTTATTCATGGAACCCATGTATTGGAAATAAACATATCGCCTCCCCTCCCCTTCAAAAAATAATCACATGTGCAGCCATGCTGTTTTCACTTGTCTGAATCAGGCCCGGTCTTCAGGTTCATTATGCTTGTCATCACAACACACTCTGCTAAAGTAGCAGAGAAAGACTGGGTCATGACACATCTCCCGCCGTGTGAACTGAGTGCATGTTGCACTCTGAAGAATGATAGCAACATTCTCTCTCCGGATTACACTTCTCCATGGAAAATCTGGCTGGGTCATGTTAGCAATCCTGCCTACGGTTCCCATTGATTAATGGGCTATATCCATATTCTATTCCACAGGGATGTTTCAGTTTTACAGCGTGAACCAGGACAGACTTAAGAGGGAGATAATACATAAATACGCCTAATGAGTTACTTACTCCAGTTCTGTTTTCTCGCGTGGTTGGTTTAGTAATATATAACAGATCATGGCTTGGTGATGTGTTTCTGATATTGGGAGAGAAAAAAATGACTGAACTAGCCAGGATATAAATTCTCAGATAAGATGATGTACTGCCCATTCAAAAGCTTCCCTCCACCCTTTAGCAACCATTCTCTCCCATGACATATTGAGAAATTTGAGTACAATTTGTCTTTTCAAGCTGCCCCTGGAAGATGGTTCTGGGTGATGTTTTTCAAACACTGAAATGTGGGCTGCCTTCTTAGCTTTCCGTTTGTATCCAAGTAATGGAACTGAGAATACTCTATATTCTGCCAGTATTGGTGTTTGTAAGAATGCTTTCATAATTTCATCACTTGTATGAGACTCTGTGAGTGAGGCACACTGGTCTGTGCAGCTGTAAAATACAAAAGTAGCCCACAGTAATTCATAAGAAACTTTAATGTTTTGGCAAACAATAGGGCTGAAAACAATATTCTCAGTGAATACCGAACTCATCAGATACATCACACATTTGTCTCTGTTTAAATAAAGGGAACGGGAAGGACTATTTGCTTCCTGTTTCATTTAATAAACTGAATTTTCACTTCAGTTACTTTGTCTGTTTATTATTTGGTTGTTCGATAACTTCAGTAAGGGCCAAGTACCGAATCATCAGGAATAAACGAATAACTGAAATAAATGAAGACAAAATGACCAAACTATTGAGTATTCCAGAATGGGCAAACTGTGACTCGGGAGCCACAAGCGGCTCTCAGGCAGTTCAAGTGCGATTCTTGACCAGGGCTTCTTATTGGTCCTGTATCTTCTGTCAGTCTCAACAGCTGAACCTCAGGTGCTCTTCAGAATCTCAGCAGCAGCCTGCAATTCAGAGCACCAGCCCTGCCTGCCAATCATGCAGCAGGAGAGGTCTGTGTGTGCATGGACGTGTGTAGGCTTCTAGCTCTCAGCCACATCAAGGCCGTTTTTAACCAGGATGCACCCACGCAGCTCCACCTGTCCCCCACCTGCCTGAGCACCCATCTGAAGGTGACATGGGTGGGCACACACTCCCATGCCGATACATGAAGCATCAGAGAAAAATCTGGGATGCTCCGTGCTGGGGTAGGAGTGGGCGGTGCATGGGTAGGGGTGCACACCCGTCCCGTTTAAATCGCCCACCACTCGACGGACACAAGTCAGCACTCCATGCGGTGCCCATGGACCCACACCCGCAGTCATGTCTATTTAAAAACGGCCAAAGATTTTAGCACTTGACTTTGCCTGCCTCTGGAATATGTGACTTTTACATACATGGGGAACGTCATTTTGATATTTGGTCCTGTGACCATAAAGCATGGCAGCTGTCACTCTGGATATAGCTGTCAAACCTGGCCCTATTATGAACTTTTGAACAAGTTTCCAAGCTACAAGTTATCACTGGATGCCCTGAGATGTGGGGCATGACTGAGCAGTAGAATGAACCAGCCAAAGCAGGCAGCTCAGAGCAAACTGTAACTCTCATTCTGTTTCCCGTCAGTCCCTCCCTGGTGTGTCTCAGGTCCCCAACTCTCAGCATATGCTTTTATTTTTTAGCCAATAATCTATTTAGAGGCCTATTAAGTTCTTCACACTACAGTTTCCAGAATGCACTTCTCTCAAGCGAGTATGCTCATCTGGGATTGAGGTCTAGCTGAGAGAGGGATCAGAGGAAAGTGTAGCACCAAGAGAGAGGAGTGTGCCATGTCACTGGAGTATCTCTGAGAAATCGAAGGATGGTGAGACCTGGCATTGGTTTTATTCCCCCAACCCACTAGATCCCTTTGACCCTGCTTCTTCTTACATGAGGTCCGATTCATGAGCCATTTTTAGGTCTATGTTCTTGAATTTCTGAATGCCTACCAGCATGAGAAAGCCATGAAGAAAACAGCAAGGACTCTGGGTATTTTTGAGTTTTTGTGCTGCTCACAAATGTTAGATAGTTAATAATTTTGTATAGCTAAGAGAGTATTACATGGTGTTTCCATAATGGAAATCCTGGAAACATGTGATGCATTGGCACTTACCACAGCAAACACACTGAATAGGGGGCACACTGTTTGCTCTTCTGGGAAACCCCAAATTACAGTCTAAGGTACAGGTTTCTTTTCCAGGTGGAGGCAAGGCCATATATTCTGTTGTTGGAACTGTGAGTGCTGCAGAGAGGGAAACAGGAGGCTCCCACACATCCTACCCTGCCATTGGGACCCCCAGGTTTTCTGCCCCACTGAGAACAGGCGCCTTGTAAAAGAGGGTTTCGTATGAAAGAATAAATAATTCCTTAATGTCTGGGAAAGCAAGTCGAGATCACTGGTTTTAACACTTTGATCAGACTCTTACCTCTGACACAGGACAGAGAGGCAGAACTTCATCAGCAGTTATTCATAACGGCAAGTAGTAGAGACAGAATTGTTGTTCTAATAATTAATGACAGTCAGAAACAGAAGAACCAGCTGTCATGGAAACCAATGCATGCAGATATCCAGAAAGCAGTGCACGTCATGTGAAGAAACCAGAATGCAATTTGGCAAAAGCTTAGTGCATTGCATCAAGGGATATTATCCAGAGTATCCTGTCGGAGGAACACACCGGTGTAGCCTCTGAAACATGCAATGAATAGACAAGCAAATGAACATGTGTATCCCCAGCTACTGGAATTTCTGTGATGTCACATTTGTGTCATGCAGTAACTCACTACATTAATATGTGGGAGTACCTGAGCCCTCTGTAGCTGCTTCAAAAGCTAGTGTCAGACAGTTTTTTCTGCCCTGCATTAATGGAGCTTCCCAGGATACTCTCTGCCTTTGCCCCTCCCAAGGCACTTGGCTGGTGAGGCAAGGGAGCTGGGAGGATAAGAACAGTTTGCTAACTGAGTTAGCTAGCAAAGGCAGGTAGCTTGGTGTTTGGTCTTTGGTTCTCGTCACTTTACAGGAAAAAGACTAGGAGTCCACAAGCAACAAGAACAATGGCTACTGCAGTGGAAGCAGAGGTAACCTGTGCAAGAATAAAAACAAAGATGATTAGCTGTGGAAGTTGTGAAATGTACAGCATCCTTGACTGTTGACCAGAAGAGTCTTGTGCACACATGAAATGGGAAGGAACTGGAAGAGCTTATTAAGCCAAGAAGTGAGATTACAATACAAATGCAAGTTTTCCAAATACTGCCCAAGCAACAAGACCAGGAGAGATTACTTCTACAGAAGGAGTGTGAGCCATGAAGGAATGTGACCATGAAGAGAAGGAAAAGGAAAAGATGAGCTAGAAAAGGAGAGAGGACACTGAGAACAGATTTTTTGTTTTAGGGAATGAAGAGACACAGATAGGAGTTGAAGCTGTGAATAAGAGAAGGAGGGAAGCTATTAGTCCCAACAGAAGAAAGGAAGAAATGACAAAGAAAGTCAAGGATAGGAATTCAAGGAAGAATGAAAGTTATACAACTACAAGACTAAAGGAAAGGCAAGAGTATCTTCAGAGAGAGGAAGGAGGCGATGGGAAGGAACCTCAGAAGAAACAAGTCATCATTTCCAGGTGGAGAAGAGTGGTGGTGATTGGGGATTGCCTCCTGAGAAGAACAAAAGCGTCTATTTGCCGACCTGACCCAACATCCCAAGAGGTGATTCTCGATGAGAATCAGGATTCTCGGCTTGTTCTTGCAAATGAGAATGAGCCGAGAATTGCCTTGATGTGAGAATCTCGAGAACAGCTCTCCCTCTGCATTTGAAAAAAAAAGTCCCATTTATTCCGTGTCCCTTTTTAAACAGACCATGGCTGGGGGGCAGTCCATGGGTGCGCCAATTCGGGGGCAGTATGCCCCCGGGCATCTTCCCACATGGAGCAACCTGTGTTTTCGCCAGTTGCTCCATGTGGCTGCGATGGGTGGAGGTGGATTGGAATGCATGTTATGCAAGAGCGCACATGCACACCCACCCACCCGCCACTGCTTTCAAACAAGTCACATCCATGCATGTCCACTGTGTGGACATGTCTCATTTGAAAATGACCCAAGTCTGGGAGGGAGAGAAGGGGGACTTCTACAGCTGCTGGGTCTTGCCGCTGGATCTCTTACCACTTGGCTTCTCTACAGGGGAAGCCTCCAAGGAAGAGGTATTTTTAAAAAAAAACAAAATAAATCACTGTGAATGGTTAAAATGGCCATCAGGGCCATTCTGAACATATGCAGACCTTTCCAAAAATGGCGCTGGCCGAGTGACCTTGGTGAGGGAAGTAAGAGTGTGTTAATGACGTTTGCTGATGATACCAAGTTGGGAGGAATTGGTAATATGGAGGAGCTTTGGAAAATCATATAGGATGAACTGGATAACCTTGTCTATTGAAGTGTTAGAAATGGGAATAATGATTTTTGGCAATGAAAGGAAGAAACATTTTTGGAAGGTAGGAATGGAAGTTATGGAAGTTATTGAGCAAGTCGATAAACATAAATATCTGGGTATTACCCTCAGCAAAACAGGCAGCTGGAAAGCACAGGCTAAATCAGTCCTAAACCATGCAACTGGCACGGGTACTGCTATTTTGAGATAGTTTAGCAAAAAAGGAAGGAAAAGAGAGATAATGGCCTCAAAGATCTTTAATGCTAAGGTTGCTGCTCAATTGTTATATGGTGCGTCAATTTGGGCAGCTAGATTCCCATGTAATTTGGATAGAGTTCAGTCTGTATTTTTTAGGAAATTGCTTCATTTACCTATAGGTATAGTCTCAGCTGCTATAAGATTGGAGTTAGGGCAACTAAGATGGAATATGCGAGTGCTAAAGCATGCCTTGTTCCTTTGGTTGTGTATTGTATTGCCTCCCCAGACAGGATTATTTCCTTTTCTTGCTAAGGATTCTTTTAAATCTTCATGGATTGGTATTATGAATAAGTGAACTGTCAAATTGGGGTTTTCACCATTATATTTCCAGGGTAAAGAACTTCTGGTGGCCAAATCAGAAGTCTATAAGCGAATAGATGACATTGCCCATCAAGAGGATTTTATGGCAATTAAGGTTTCACCTTCATTGGGGAGGTACTATGATCTTGTTCCTATAACCTAGCACTTGGTCAGATATTGGCAGGATAATATACCACCAGGGCTAGCAAAAAAAATTCTTTTGGCCCATTTAAATGCTCTTCCCATGCAGGTCATGGAAGAACGTCGTGCAGCAGTACCTTTTAAAGACCGGCTCTGCCAGTTTGATCACGAGCAGCTCGAAATTGAATGTCAACTTTATCATAAGATCAGAACTCAATATCTGGACTTGATCCTAGCTAGATATCTGGGAAGAGCAAATTCAGAACTGGTTAAAATTCTATTAATTGATAAATTGCCTGAAATTACTCAGGCAGTTGTTAAATTTTTATCAAAGGCCTTTATAATTAGAGAACTTTCTTGAATTTTAAACTATCTAGCCCTTAGATTTCTGTTAATGTTAAAAGTGGATGTCATTATTTAAATTCTGTCATTGTTAAACTTGTCCAAGTTTTGGATATAATAATAATAATATATATCTTTATTGTTTAGCCACGGCTATCACAAAACAATATAATATAAAACAATATAATACAAAATAAAGTACAAAGTAAAATACATAAAATATAACGGTCAGTAATCATTTTCAGTAAGTTAAATCAACCGACAGAAATCTTCAAAGCATGGGGTACCACCACTTGAAATCTTAGAAGAATTCAATCTGAAAATCACATCCTTAAAAGAACATGATCACGGAAGATCATAACTTGGCGAGCAAAAGTAGCCACTGCCTTTGTTGTAATAGAATCATAGGGGCTGAGCAATACCTCAAGAATCGTTAATCCAGAGATCCCTACAACAGTGGGAATAACACCAGACAAATATTTAATTCTTAGCTCCGACAAGGCGGGGCATTCAAGAAGAATGTGGGAAGCAGTGTCTTCCTTACCAGTATTACACAATGAACATTTCCGCTGCTCATGAGGGGTACCTTGATATCTTCCTTCCAGGGAGGCAGAGGGGAAGGTATGCGTACGAAGCCTAGTATATGCTATTCTTTTCTTTGGGTCATGCCATCTGAAAAGATAAGACAGCTCTAATCGCGTTGCATCAAGAGGAACGATCCCTGGGGCGGCCTTCTGCACCACTAGCAGGGCCCCTTCCAATTGACAAAATTGGTCCCTGATCCTCTGCCGGACTAGTTTTTTAAATACCCTGGGGCCCACCTTCTCCCATACCTCAAAGGAGAATCCCAGTAGGTGAATCTGATAAATAACCTGAGCCAACCAGGGATTTAGTAGTCCTGCAGAACTGGCCATACCCAACAGGGATTTCTCGGACTTTGGCTGGCCCACCACCTTCATCCAATAGTTAATTATCCTCTGTAATGCTTGCGCCTTCACAGGCAGGGAAGCCGTTTCAGTTCTGGCAATAACCTGCGGGGTGCTACCCGGAATACCGAGCAAGGAGGTCAAAAAACAATTCTGAATAGGCTCCAGGTTATCAATTAAATCCAAAGACCATATTGGAGCCGCATATAAGGCCTGACTAAGAACCTTCGCCCCAAAGAGGGCGAGTGCTGGAGCCACCATTCTTCCTCCTCGGGAGAAGTAGAACTTTATAATTGCTGCTGATGATTGTCTAGCCTGTAGTTTCACATGCACAAGGTGGGAGTTCCATTTAGTATTAGCATCAAAAACTACTCCCAGGTATTTAAATTTAGATACCTGGGAGATACCTTCCCCATTTATATGCCAGGATTGTAGAGGTTTAGCTCTTCCTTGGCCGACCACAAGAACCTTTGATTTTGGATAATTAATCCTCAAATTTTCTTTGGTACAATAATCCCCCAAAAGGGCCAGCTGTCTCCTAAGGCCAATCGGTGTTTGAGACACCAAAACGGTGTCATCTGCATAAAGCATTATTGACAAGCACCTCTGACCTATACGGGGCGCGTGGGTATCTCTGCTCTCCATGTGTCGAACTACATTATTCAGGTAGAGATTAAAAAGAGCTGGGGCCAATAGACACCCCTGTCGCACCCCTCGCTCTACTGGCACTGGGGCAGAAAGCTCCCCCAGGGAGTTTACCTTAACCTGAAGCGAGTTCCCAGTATGTAATTTAATTAGCAGGAACAACAGGCGTGGTTCAATGGAAAGAAGGCTTAATTTTACCCAAAGGCGCTCTCTAGAGACAGAATCAAAAGCCTTCTCTAGATCCATAAACCCTAGGAAGAGCTTCCCTTTATTAACTGTATATTTGGCAATAAGAGCTGACAATACCATCACATGATCATCTGTAGCTCTACCTGCCGTGAAACCTGCCTGTTCCGGGGCTATAAGATCAGCATCTTTAATCCATAATTCTAATTTAGACAGAAGAAGACGAGAGTATAGTTTCCCAATTATACTTAGTAAACTGATCGGCCGATAATTGGATGGCAATGACTGATCCCCCTTTTTAAATATCGGTATCAGAATACTCTTTAACCATGCCTCTGGCATCCTTCCTGTTTCATTTACTTCTGAAAACAGGGGGGCCAAAATATTTGCCCACCAAGATGGATTTTGCTTAAGAATCTCGGCAGTCACCCGATCAGGACCTGGGGCCTTCCCCACTTTTAAATTCCTTATTAGGTTTTCTACATACTCTGGGGCCACTGGAGGCCATCCATCGAACCGCTGGTAAGTCCATCTACTTAAATGATCATCCACCCTAATCGAATCAGAATATAAGGTGCCATAAAATTGTTCCCAGATTTTAACCTCTATGGGAATAACAAAAGTCCCCTTTCCATCCCTGCCAAGTGCACGCACCATGGCCCAAAATTTTGTTGAGTTCTTTGTTACTACTGCCTTATGGAGCTCCTGCCACTGTGCCTTATAAAATAAATCCTTCTTTCTGGCCAACAAGTTCTGATAATATTTCCTTTGGACTACCAACCTCCTTCGGTTAATCTTCGAGGGTACTAATTTAAGACGCCGGGCAATAGCTCTAAGCACCCTTCTTTCAGCCCGGCATTCTACATCGAACCATGAAGGGGGGTTCTTGTTTACCTTAGGGAACGAATTCACATAAATTATCCGGGTGGTCCTCTCCTCTAACAGAGCCATGAGTTTACTGTACCAAGCCAAATCACCTTTCTCATGCAGGGGAATTAAAGAGCAAATCTCCATTACCTCCGGGGATTTAGCAAACTCGTCACATGCCCTTTTAACCTCTGCCTGGGTTTTGAGACGAGTTATAGGCTTGCTTCCCTGGATCTTATCAGTAACCGTCCCTAAATTCCCTTCTCCATCTTTCCTTATTTCCAATGCCAATGGAAAGTGGCATGTTTCAGGTCTAGGAATGACCTCTAACTTAGTGACAGAATCTAATCCACTATGGGTAGTTAAAAAATAATCTATAACACTGGATCCAGCTCCAGAATGAAAAGTAAAGTCCCCCATTTCATCACCCGGGGTTCGCCCATTAAGCACAACTAAATCCAAATTATGGAGTAGGTTGTCTATATCCTCCTTCCACCCCCCCGTCAGACCATCTCGGGAATGGCAAGGAAGGGGGTGGTGGTACAGACCATCCTCCCCCATGCTCGGCTCATCCCGAGTTTGGACAGGATTCCCTAATCTGGTATTAAAATCCCCTCCCACAAGTAGAGTTGCCTCAGGGAATTTCCTTTGAGCAGAGATCATTGCCTCACTCATTACCATCCAGATCTCCTGTGCATAGTATGGAGAATAAAGGGGCGGCACATAGACATTTCCTATAAGGAGTTCTAGCTCACTTGATAATTGACAATAATACAAAGCAAAGTTAGATTTAAAACTGAACACTAGTTGAACTTTAATATTAAGATTTTCCGCAATCAATAAGGCTAGACCTCCACTAGGTCTACCACCCCGAGAGGAAGTCGTGGCGGGGAGCCCATACATCCTGAACCCCTTAGGCGTCATATCCTCTAAAGTAGGTGCCAGCCAAGTCTCTTGTACCAATACAATATCAAATTGGTTCAAAAATAATAAAAGATCAAAATCCATAAAACGATGCTTCCAACCTGCCAGGTTCCATGATAGTAGCAGAAGCCTCGATAGAACAGCCCCGTCTAGTCAGCCTTCAGAAATTAACGGATGCTGCTTAAGGCATGTATACTTATTCGGGCTTGAAATTGCCAAGGGTGTTCCGGGAGGCGTCCCTAAGAGGGAGGAATTATCCTGCCTCACCAGCTCAGAGCCCAATCGAGATGGAGATTCTATTACCTTTCCATTAACCACACCCTCTCCTCCCGGTCTCGAATCCAGCATAATCTGGCTAGGTAAAACAGGCTGGGGGAGTGCTTTAACCAGAATCTCTGATTGAAGCCCCCCGTTAGGCATAACTGTTCCAAAAGCTTCATTATGGCCAGTGGAAAGGGCGGTGATAGATCTAGCATCAACCTGCATAATTCCACCCTCCAAAGCAGATTCTACCGTTAATAACTTGTAGCCCCTCTTTCTCCTACGTGAACCCACTAACAAATCAATTGAAGGGTTCGCTGATTTAACGTCCAGTGCCCCATCCCTTACCTTTAATGAGAGCAACTGGTTTTGAACAACTTCCAATTGCTCCACCAAAGATGCAGGGGTGACAACTAGACTCAAGTCACCAGGAGTTTTAGTTAGATACTTGGTCTGTGAATCCACAGTAGTTTTCTTTTCATTAATCACCTCAACTTCCATACTATATCCCTCAGAAGGGCCCCTTTTAATTCTAGTAGAGGTCTCACCCTCCAGCACAACTTGCACATTATCGTTTATTAACCTGCTATTCTGTGAAGGCTGCAAAAGTGATTGAGTGCAAGAATGGTCCTTCATGGGCCCATTCTTATTTTGCAATAAATTGATAGGGACCTTTCTGCAGGCTGGTTGAAAGATTCGAGAGATAAAAACTCCCTTTCTTTCTAAGAGAGATTTCTTTGAGAGTATAACTGGAATTAGATCCGGAGAAACAAACATAACTGTCAGGGCTTGCCTGCCCTTACCTGAATGGATCTGATCCACAGACAAAATATCATGCCTAGTCACTCTAAGGCTAAGTAAAGCCCGTAAATGTTCTGCCACATCCAGGATTGTAGCCCAAATTGGTCTAGGCCACCTGGAGGTTGGAAATATCGTAAAAGTAAGAACATTTGGAATAACATGAAAAACATCATCAACTTCATTAACAATGAGAGATGGAGCAAAAAAGTTTTGAGAGGATTGTACCTCAGGATACAAACCCAGAGGCAGCTGGTTAGATGAACAGCCCTTCTGTTGACCATGAGAGGCGGGCAAACAACCCACCATATTAAATTCTGACATTTTGGCATTGAGTAAATCAGTTGCTAATTGAAGATGGGTAATTCGATCAAGCACAAATTTAAGTGTATCGGCTGATAACAAGAGATGGTTTGCAAGAAAAGCTGCCATCCTCTCACCCTCTTGTAACTGGTGGCTCTCAGATAATTGTCCTGCGGAACACAATAAACCACAGCTCGGCAGAGCTGCTGGGGAATGTTGTGAAGATTGCTGCAGTATCTCACGCACACTCGCGTCTTGTGGACGACTCTGCAAATGTGAATAGTCGGTAGTCAAAGTGTGTGAATGAGAGCAAATCTCTCCACAATTATTAGCCTGAACTTTTTCCAAATAAAATTCAATTTTTTTCTGTTTAGATGATTTTGGCCTCAGGGGAGAGATATCCTCTAACTCCCCCCGGCCTCGCTTAGTAGCCATAGTACAAGTGGGAAATAAACAGATCAGAACAGAGATACAACCTCCTACTTTCGTATCCCGCCCACTTTAAAGTTACTTAAGATCGTCCACCTTACTACCGGCAAACAAACAAATCCAAATTGAAGAGGAGAGAATTAATTTCAATTACACCATTCCCTGCCCCTCCCTTGCACTCTTGTTACTAAAAATACGGCCCCTCCCACCCACTTACTCCTATGACCGGACCCCGAATACCAAAAAAGCAAGGTGGGAGCAGAGACGCAGGGAGACCCCCCTGCCTCCCGGACAAGCCGAAGGGCGAGCAAAAGGGCGCGCGACCCTTCGGTGCGCGCCTCCGGCGCTGCCGGCGGCTACTAGGTCTCTTTTGTAGATCCTCTACTCTGGGAACTCCGCCCCTCCCCAGGGGCTCCGCACAGGTGTCAATGGGATGCGCGCAGTTAAAGCAGCGGCGTTACAGCTCCCCGGTCTCCCAGCCGTTTTGGATATTCCGGTTGCTATGGATATATATTTAGGCAGGATATTGTCTAATTTAAATATATGTTTTTAAACAAGTTATGTAGAAATTAAATGTACATTTTCCTTGTCCGTTTTTGTATATTGAACTGCTTGGCAAATCTTTTTGGGTTATGGCCGAATGGTTACACCTGGTTTATAATAATAAATAATAAAAATAAATAAATAAATAATAATAATAATAGAAATGGGATGAAATTTAATAGCACAAGGTGCAAGGTTGTACATTTGGGGATTAATAATAAGCATTTTAGTTACCAACTAGGAACTCATTGTTGGAAACAACAGAAGGAGGAGAAGGAACTGGGGATTATAACTGACCATAAAATGAATACACCCTTAGATGTCGCAGAGCATCTTCGGATACTCTTAGGACTTTCAGTCACAAGGCGTAATATTATTTCTGTTGACCATCTTATAAGCTCCAAGGACCGATGGCTGATAAATATTTTGTTTGACGTCCCTGAATTACCTAGGGAAATTCTGACCAAATCTAAGTGGCTTAATGAACGAGCAATTTTTGTCTCTAGAATCTATCAGAAGGACTAATCTAATATCTGTGTCCTGAGCCAGAACTTGGTTTCATCTGAACATGTTTTAAATGCAAGTCCAACTAAATCTGCCCATCATTCAGATTCTCTTAATGTTGTAACATCTGAGAAAGTAATAACTCATCCTCACTCGAATATTCATCTTTTGGGTTCCCTTCTAATACAACAACAAGGGTTCCTCTAAAGGAGCAAAGTATGGATGTAGACCCTCCAGTAAAAACTTTAATATTTCCCCCAGCTAAAAAGCCTGCCTTGGCAGGGGGGGCTTCATCCAAGGTCTCTGTTGAAAAAACTCAAGAGGCCCTGTTAGATCGATTAGACCATTTATATAAGCAGCTTGACAATTTGAGAATCCCTAATCAGTCCCAAAATGGTTTTTAAAGACACTCATTTAGCAAAGTTGTGGGGAGGGGGTTAGTCAACCAACATAATTCCCCTTCCTTGCTGTCCCATTCCTTGTTGCCCTCTCCAATTGCGAGATCAGCTTGGGGGGAGGCTTCTACCATAACTGGGGGAACCCTTGTTCCAGTGGTAGATACGTCTTGTCTGTATAGGGAAGATCATGTTAGTACGGTCTTGTTGACCGGACGAACGTCTTCCCCTAGGCCTATTAGTGTCTATAAAAGGCCAATAATATCCATTCCACCAGATGCCACCCAGAGTCTTGCTAATACTCAATTACCGTCCGTAGTGGCAAGCAATCCCCATGATTCCTTATTTGGGTTTTCTTCCCCAGCTAGGGTAATTTCAACTCCAACTCTAGGGCAACCTAGTGCTGAACCAGTGATAGGTTCACCACCCTTACCAGGACTGATAAGCTCAGATTGACGTAACGAGTCGCCCCCCATAAGTTACAACATAGTCAGTTGGACTATTTCTGGATGGCGATCTCATCAGGGGGATATAGCCTTTTTAAATTTTATTGATAATTATGACATTTTGCTAATCCAGGAGACCTGGTCTTTGGTAGATTTTGAATACAAGGGTTATGATGTTTACTCCTTGAAAGCCACTCCTTCAGACAAGTTTGGAAGACCCAGTGGGGACCTTGCTCTCTTGGTGGCATCATCTCTTAAAATAAGAGTTAAATTGGTGGCTTCGCACAATTCTAATTTTGCACTCTATCATTGTCTTTTTCCATCCGGCTTAGAGGTCCTTGTTGGAAATATTTATTTCTCTCCTATATCCTCCCACTATCACTGTTATGATAGTTGTAAGATAGTAACTACTCAGTTAGAACTCGTTTTGAGATCTTTTCCTTCTGCCTTATTATTGATTGGTCGGGATTTTAACATTAGGATGGGCAAACCTTTGGCAACACAGACAACTCCTACCCCTGATGTTCCTATTATGGATGAATTTTTTTATTCACGAGCTTCCAAAGACACTATACTAGGTATGGGAGCCAAATACATGAATGCTTTGTTAACTAAATTTGATCTGGCCATACTAAATGGCAGACTTAAAGGTGATACAGTGGGGATCCTTACTTATCATTCTGTACATGGCTCAAGCACAATTGATTATTTTTTAATATCAGTAAACCATATATATTGTGCGCTTGAACTTAACATCTTACCTACAACTGAATCCAGCCACTTCCCCTTGGTTTTGCTCATCTCAGATATTGGGTATAGTTCCCTTAACAATCTAAAGTCTGTAGTACCCCAGAGTTCTGTTGAGGTTATAACCATACGGGCCAAATGGTCAGAGGAGCTGAGGGAGGCTCTCTTTGATTTTAAACAACTTAACAAAATTAAACAACTTTACGCTGCAATATTGGCTCAGGCTTCTGATTCCTTGTCTCTTTTTGAAGAGATCTTGAATGGCTTGTACCCCATACTGTCTATTAAGCAACCTGCTGGTTCTTATTCCCACGGGCTTCCATCTTGGTTTGACAGAGAATGCCGGAGTATGAGGACGACTCTTCGTTGGATTTTAAGAAAACGTATGAAAAGGCCATCTTACGAATCTAGGCAGTTATTTCTGTCTATTAGGAAGAAATGCCACCTATTAATTTCAAAAAAGAAATTGGAACTTCAAAGAAAGCGCTGGGCACAGTTGTTAAAAACTGCAAACTGCAAGGACCAGAAACAATTTTGGGCGCTTATACGTTCAGCTAAACAGGGTGTCGGTGGATTTGAGGCCTCTAAAATTCCCAAAAAAATCTGGGAGGGTTTTTATGAAGGATTATTTGCCAAATTCCCTATTTCGATTTCTTCAATTTATACCCCCCACCCAACCCCGAAGGATAGATTCCCGAATTGGCCTTCTGTAATTTGCAGGAGGGGCGGGGTATAAATATATTAAATAAAATAAAAAATAAAAATAAAATAAAATAATGTCCGACAAAGTTCTGGCTCTTATCTCCGAGCTGAAATTGGGGAAGGCACCAGGGGATGATTTTGTTATGCCAGAACTCTTGCAGTATGATTCTGTATGGTGGGCGAATACATTGGCCCCTCTTTTTACATCTATAAACAATTCTGGTGAAATACCTTTATCATGGGTTAACAGCATAGTGATCCCTTGTCGCATGGGAACTATCGCCCAATCAGTTTGCTCAACATTATAGGAAAACTTTATGCCAAATTTCTTTGGTCTAAATTGCAGAGTTGACTTGACGTTAACCGCATTTTGGAATTAGAACAGATGGGTTTCCAGAAAGGTAAATCCACCTTGGACCAAGTATTTGTATTATCTTTATTAGTGCATAAATATACTAAATGCCAGAAAAAGCTGTATTTTTGTTTTGTAGATCTCAAAATGGCGTTTGATTCTGTTAATTGTGAACGGCTTTGGGCCAAAGTCCATTCCTCTTCTATAGACCGTAGATTGCTATTTTTAATAGTAAAATTGCACTCCAATAATACACTTCAAATTCGCTATGCGCCATCTCAACCTCTTACTAAGAAAGGGTATTTTCAGACATGACGAGATCATGCTCAACCATGGTGGATTCCCACCGGGTGAGCAAGGTCTCATCACGTCTGTTAGGGGAGCAGAAGTTCCCCCCCAGATATTCACCCCCATCAATTGCGGTGGGGAATCACATTCACCACATGATCGATGGTCCTGGCGGGGCCAGCCCCAATCGCATGGTGAATGTGATTCCCCGCCGCAATGAAGGGGCCCATCCCGACTGGACAGCTACCACGGCCTGGAATCTGCAGCAGGATTCCGGGCCGTGGTCAATGCGGGCGGGCGCTGCAGCCGCATTGGTCGCGGTGCCCACCTGTCTCCCAGGAGGGCGGGCGGCAAGGGAGCATGGGGGGGTGGGGCCGTGCAGCCGCACGTTGCTCCGTGCAGCCCCGCCCCCTCCCCGATTCCTCGCTGGGATCAGCCGGCACATCTGTTGGACGTGCCGGTGTGATCCCGGCGGGGAATCNAGGGGCCCATCCCGACTGGACAGCTACCACGGCCTGGAATCTGCAGCAGGATTCCTCGCTGGGATCAGCCGGCACATCTGTTGGACGTGCCGGTGTGATCCCGGCGGGGAATCACCGGGTGATTCCGTGACGGGGCCAATAGGGCCCCCGTCACGTCTGAAATCACCCAAAGTCTCTGTTGTCAGCAGTGACAGACAGGGATGCATTTTGGCCCCATCTCTTTTTAAAATTTTTCTAAATGATTTGCTTCCATTTTTGAGACGCATTGATACCCATGCTCCACTGATTGGCGAGCGGAGAATTCCAGCCTTTCTTTTTGCTGATGATACGGTTCTTATTTCTCAGACAGTAGTGGGGCTGAGACGGAACATGCAACAATTTAGTGATTATTGTCGCAGGGAATTTTTGTCAATCAACTTCTCTAAAACTAAGATTTTGGTAGTAGGTGGTTGAGCAACTAGGAAGTTCCACTGCTGGGCAATGGATGATTACTCAATTGAACAATTGAACCACTTTAAGTATTTGGGAGTAAATCTTTCCTCAACTATGAGCTGGAATTGCTATTTGGCAGCCATTCTTAAATAAGCCAAGAAATCTGCTGCTGCCATAATGAATTATTTCTACGGTCAAAGCGGCATGCTCGTTTCTCCAGCCCTACAGTTGTTCAGAGCTAAAGTGATTAACCAGGCCTTATACACCTTCCCGGTCTGGGGCCCTTCTTTCCTAAACAAACTTGAGGTTATTCAGAATGACTTTCTTAGGTCCATTCTAGGGGTTCCTAGGGGTACTCCACAGGCCCTCTTAAGAGCCGAAACCTCCTGCCCAACAGTTAAATCTATTGCACTTCAACTCCTCTTGAATTATTGGTTAAAAATTTCTATGTTCCCGCTGCAATTTAATTCACTCTTAAATCTAGCAGTAGAAAAGGGCCTTCATGACTCTTGGGACCAGAAAGTGAAGTATGAAGTGCATAGGTTGGGGTTTTCTAAGGATTCACTTAGGTACCTGGGGATGGTGGCAGCTAAAGCTTCAATTAAGAGAAGGCTTATTGATCAAGAAATTCAATCTGAAAAAGCTCTAATACTAGCACAAAAGGTGGCCCCAGATTATCTTTTAAGGGACCCATTGGAGCCTGGGGTTAGTTATTTGTTAGCCTGGATGGATGCAAAGAAAAGGCAGAACTTCTCCAGATTACGTTGTAATGTTTTCCCTTCTGCCCTTCTTGATGGTCGTTACACAGGTGTTCCCCGTGAACAGAGACTGTGTTTACTATGTGCTTTGCTGGAGGTTGATTCAGTTTCACATACTCTTTTTCGCTGCCCAGCTTTTATAGAATTGAGAGCCTCAGTTTTGGATCTTGACTCTGTCAATCTTGCTGTCTGGCAGTATGAATCTTTAGAAAGGAAATTTCTTAATCCAAATGACACCCAGACATAGAGAGCCGTTGCCAACTATTGTGCTGCAGTTCTACAGAAAAGACATTTTTTTCTGAAATAATATTTGTTTAGTGGGCATCTTTAGACTATTTTATATTTTGTTAATGACTACTAGATGCTATTTCTGTGGTTAATTGTATATATATATTTAGTTTTGTATATTTGATTTAGCCTTTTGTATACATTGTATTGTAACAGCTTTGGCTATACAATTAATAAAATACTACTACTACATGGGTACAAGAACTAATGGATACAAGTTAGTTATTAATAAATTTAGGCTGAAAATTAGAAGGTTTTAAGCTTCCAGACGCAGTTGTGGGGGCAAAGAATCTGAATAGCTTTAAAATGGAGTTGGATACATTTATGATATCCAAGGCAGGCCTGGCTATACCCTGGGGTAAGGGTAGCCCCAAGTAATTTCTACCACCCAAGTTACATAAAGAACTGCTGATCCCATCCCCCTTCCTTTCTTAAGTCAGTCACTTTGCTCATTGCTCACATAGATAACCAGCTGTTGGCCTGTTGTTTCCAGCTGTTTGCCTGCTTTGAGGATCCACCCCTGTGCTGTGGTCTCTGAGAAACCATCCCCCTCCCAGCAGCTTTCAAATAAGCCCAGGCTGCCTCCCTGGGAAGCGGGGGAGAAAGACGGAGAGGGAAGAGAAGAACATTTGAGCATGAGAGCTCAAAATTGGAGACTGCAGCTCTTTAAAATCCCTGCATTAATCCAGTTCTTCCAGTACCCATCAAAATATACAGCTATAGGTTACACTGACTAAAGGGACCTGACTGTCCCTTTAAGCTGCAGGCAGTTGGATGTGCTTTTTCCTGTTGATTACTTCTGACTGCCCGCCCACAGGTCCTTCAGAACTATTACAGACAAACCAGAGTGAAGAAAAAAACGAGGCAGAGAAATATTAATCTCCATAATGGCTTCTGAATTCACTCCCCCAGAACTAAGAGACTGATCAAAGTTTTAAAACCAATGATCTCAACTTGATTTTCAGACACTAAGGAATTTTTTTTTCATACATAGATTATTGGCTGAAAAATAAACGCAGATGTTTAGAACAGCCAGCCGCTAAAGACACAAATCAAAAGTATTTCTAATGACACATTTATTTATTTTTTTATTAACTGAAGCAAAGTTTCCTCCTTCAGACGTTACTTTGGGCTGTTTCCTGGTGGGGATTGCATTGACCATGGTTCTGAACCTGCTCCCATCCGGAGGTCGAGAACTGTGGTTGGCCTTGGCCCCTACCAGTGATTGACTGTGGTGAAGATCTGGATGCCGCCGTACAGATGTTTACGGCTCATTGGCCGCGCTGGGAGATTGACTGTGATTGACTGTGATCTCGTCACATCTGAAATTACCCAAGGACATTTCCCCCATTAACTCAGTGGTAAAGACAGACATATTTACACCTATTCCTGCTGTTTTCTCTTCATTGTATTTAAGTGTTTTGAAATGTTAACTGTCTTTCCTCATACAGCCACGCTCTAATGCTTGCTGGTGTGTATAACTAGCCTGCATTTATTTAATAATTTGATTTTCCCTTTATTGTATTTAAATATTTGAAATGTCAATTACTTATTCATTATATAAAACAACAGATGACAATCTTCTTTTTTTTCCCTACTTGTAGTCTAGAGAGAATGTGGTTGTTGTGCTGGTACCAAACATAAAAGATGGAAATAAGGTAGTTCAGATCTTTTATTGCAGTTGAACCAATTTTTTTGGGGACAATTCTTTTTTTGTTTATGAGAGTTGCAAGCATACACACCACACACACACACAGAGTGGTTTTATATATATATATTTGCAACTCTCATCAACAAATAAAGAACTGCTTCAATAAAAAAACTGGTCCAACTCCAATAAAAGATCTGAACTACCTTATATCCATCTTTTACGTTTGGTACCAACACAACAATCACATTCTCTCTAGACTACAAGTAGAAAAAAACACAAGAGTGGGCATTTTTACACACATGTTAAAGTTCAGGATTTTTCAATCTTCTGGGTTTACAAGTCCACAAGTAAGTTCCGGATTCATTTTTCACACACACACTGCGTTGAGGCAGCTCCTGGATGCATTCTTCACACAAACACTGCCCTGAGGCAGCCTAAAGTAGCCGCAGCTGTAGATGTGACAGGCTGCCATGGAAACCAAGTGACCACAGCTGCCTGGAGCAAAGCAGTTTACCAGGAGAACCTTTTACACACAAAAGTTCTGGGAGAAGTTCTACGCAGGAGTTCAAAGATCCAGATCTTAAACATCTGGGTGAGTGATTTAGACACACAGAAAGTTCAGGATGTAACAGCAAACATCCAGGAGAAATGTGTGTGTGTAAAAACACCCATTGTCATCTGTTATTTTATTTATTTATATTTCGGTCCCACCCATTCTCTTGGGACTCAGGGCAGGTTACAATGCATAAATTAAAAAACAAAACAGCCCCCCTGCCCCCAAGAGATAAAACTATAGAAGCAAATAAAAACAGATACAAATCCTCTAACCTGCACTACCTCAACTCTACCCCTGCCTGCCAAATAAAAAAATCTTGCATTGCCTCTGGAAGGTGAGCTTAGATGCACAATTCTCCTCAAGTGCCAGTACAAACAGGGTTCTACTGTGACTACTTGCAAATGACAGGGCTCAAAAATAATTAGCGAGTATCATTGCGGCAAAACCCTATTTGCACCGGAAGTTGTGATGGCCTCCGCCTCCTTCCCTCACTGCACCTTCTCCTCACGGGAGGGCCACCGCCGTAAAGTGTGAATGCGGTATATTATTCTCTCCCAGACTTGTAGAGAGGCTTCTTAGTTGATCTAGCCTAGTGGTCAAACTCAGCTCCTCTCAGCTTCCTCTTGCAACTACCAGCTCCACCCACTCATATGCTAGCTCTTAGCTTTCTTATGTTTCCCCTTCTCGTCTGATTGTCTCTCTAGATCAGGAGGGAAAACTACAGTCACATCCTATATTACTAATTACTAATTTGTAGGCTTCTCAGCTAATGAGGCAGCTGTGAGCTACCACAGTACTGTTTGCCGGCTTTCTTATGGCTCTGGTTGCATGTTCTCCTGACAGTTTGGACTGGGGTTTCTGGCCAATCTGCCACAACTGGATTTCTACATTGGTAAGTCCATCAAGGCAGGGACTGGTTTCTAATCATGAATGTTCAACATCAAACACATTACTGGGGCTCAATAAATAATAATCTCTCATGGCTTCAGCATTTCAAATATGCAAATAAACTACAGTTATTTGGGTATTAAGATAAGCCTTGTTCTCTCCAGAATGGTCACCATGTTCAGTTGCATATGCCACATCTATAAAGGTAGATCAGCAAACCACATTTTTTCCCAAGAGTCATGCATGGGTAAATCAGTCCTGAAAGTAGGAAAGGGAGCATCCCAGTTTCTTCTTGGGTTCCACATGACACCCAGATGCGGCATTATATCATGTTGCTGTAACAAGACACAGGGCAAACACAGGTGTGCAGTCAGCGGAGCAGCTCCCCAGCTTGGGGAGGAAAACCACAGCCAACATGACCCAGGCTGTGTCAAGGCACTGACCACATGTGCCCGTGGCCGGAGAGCCATCCCACTGCCCACATGACCTGGGTAGGGCTGGAAGCTCCACCAACATGTGGGCCAGTGACGCTACCTGTGGCCCACAATGCCCGTGGCAGGTAAAGCGGGGCAGAACTGATTGCTGGCCCACTGTGGCCTGTGTTGGCTCACGTGAGTGGCCCTTAGCATGGGCTGTGACTTGGAGATTTTCTGAGGATGCAGCCTGGGCTAACTGACTACCTGTCCTGGGGCAGTCCCAGGCTAACATCTGGCAGTGCCAAAACAGACATGCCACCATGCCAAAGCAGGCCACTGTCACATCTGTTTTTACCCCCAGTAAGTGGGAAGAACGGGGAGTATGGGGTAGAGCTTTCTACATGCTTGAAACTTTGGGACAGTCAGCATGTGTGCACATGTGAGCACAGTATATTATTAATCGAAGGATTCTTTAACATGCAAGTGCAAATAAAAACAACAACAAAACCAACCTAGTATTTGCTTTTAGAATGAAGGTAAATCATTATATTGGAAAGGCTCAGCCATAATACTAAACTAAGCTCTTCATCCTCATAAGCAGCAAGTAGACTTCCACAACCAACAGCAGAAGTGGTGCGACACTAAAACTGAAGATGCCATTTAGCTAGTATAAGGGAAGCAGCCAGCATAAAAGACAAGACAATCTGCAGTTGAAATATTCTTCTGTGAATATAGGTTGATCTTATCAAAACCACGGAAACTGATTCTTTAGTTATGACTGGCTATGACCAGCATACATTTGACTGGAAATTATCATTTTTTAAAACACTGATACAAAAAATTAATTTTACAGTAACCTCTTCCTCAAAAAAGCTACAGTATATTTACAAATTGGAATTGTTTTCCTGGTTTATCAGAAGATATGCTGTTGTCAAAAATACCCAGGGAGACGTATTCATAGTGTTTTCTCTACTGCTGTCAATGGGGGGGGGGGGGGGGGAAACGCAGCAAATATGGGTCCCTGAAAATAACTGAGTAAAGTCCAGTAACTCCTTAGCATTCAGCACCATTGACATAGGTAGAGATACATATTTCTTTAAGTAAGCTATCTTATGTATATGAGCCCCACCCACCACTAGTGTATGCTGTTATTTTAAGCAATCTTTGTCACAGAATTTATATGCATAGAAATTGCTATTTTATAGTCAACTTCTGGGGGAGGGGGGTTCGAGTTTTGGGGGGGGGAGTGTTGTGTTTTTGTTTAGGTTACTCTTAGATCCGACCCATTGCCAGAACTGAAGGTCTGATTCTCCTTCCATTTTCCCTGCTTTAAGTCAGGTCAAGGCGCACCACGAAAGGCTATTGAATTAGCCAGGTGTGAAGTTTGTATCACAAAAGAATTAGTGCCTGTATTATCAGTCTTTGGTGAAAAACACCATTTTACTAATAAGTCAAGGAGAAGTAAATAACTTACGTCTGACTCAGATGAAAAGAAGGGTTCCAATGGATTTAAATGAGATCAATACTAAAAATAAATATAGAAGAAAATAATATATTTGCAGGAAAGCCGAGACCTCACACAAAATGGTGATGTGGACTCCCCCCCCCCCCCCGCACCCCACTCTGCCCCCATCAACATAGGAATGTTTGATGGACACACAATAATGACTCGCCTATTAGGAAAAGGAAAATGTTACCGTAATTAATTTTGACGTCAATTATTCATTTAACCATAACACCCAGTTCAGGGGTTGGGATTCCCTGAAGTACAAACCCTGTGGGTCTGCACAAGTCCTCATGTGTTGGTCCCCCCTCCTGAATCCCCATAGGCTTTTCACAAGCTCCTTTCATTTGAGGCTTTGTCAGCCCATATTTTATGCCAGTTCTTTGCATGCTTATGTTATAAATTCAAATTTATTCATGGACCCCACATATTGGGGCTCCCCAAACACATGGGGCTGTTAGGAGTCAAGTCTTGGGGTACCAGAAAGGGGTTGTGGGGCTGGCACCAATACTTTTTTCAGGGGTCAAGTCCTGCATGTCCATAATCGAAGCAGCAAGACCAAGGGGTGAGCCACAGTGTGGTCAAGTCTGTGGCAAGTATCAGTAACTGAGCAGGCAGTCCAGGAGGCAAACAGGCAGCAAGTTGAAGGATCTAGTAAATAGTGATCATAATATAATATGATCCACATTTGACAATTTCTGTAGGGAGAAAGATAAACAAAAGTACAGCAGTAGCATTTAACGTTAAAAAAGGAGACTATGACAAAATGAGGAAACTAGTTAAAAAGAAACTAAAAAGCCCAGTTGCAGGGGCTACAAGTTTGCAAGAGGCATGGAGGCTGTTTAAAAGCACCCTTCTGGAAGCCCAGAAGTTAAAATGGAAGCATCACGCAAGTTAAAAAAGGAAGCAGGAAGACCAAATGTCTTCTACTGTGGTTAAATGGGGAGCTGAAGGAGGCTATTAGAGCAAAATAGGCATCCTTTAAGAAATGGAAGGCTAGTCCCAATGAAAATAATACGAAAGAGCATAAACACTGGCAACGTAAATGTAAAGTGTTAATAAGGCAAGCCAAGAGAGATTTTGAAGGGAGGCTTGCTAAAAGAGGCAAAAACAAGCAACAAACACTTTTTCAAATACATCAGAAGCAAGAAGCCTGCTAGGGAGTCAGTTGGGCCATTAGATGACAAGGGAGTAAAAGGGGTGCTCATGGAGGATAAGGACATTGCAGAGACGCTGAATGAGTTCTTTGCATTGGTCTTCACTGCGGAGGATTTTGGGTGACGTACCCACGGCGGATCCTTGTTTTGTGAGTGAGGAATTGGAAGAGCTGTTACAAAGCAATGTGATGTTGGAGGATCTGTTAACAGGAGACCCCCTCCCACTCGTGACCTCTCGGGGTGATGTACCCCAATAATCACCATTCCTTAAGCTTTGGGGGGAATTGGCTTAAAGACTTAAACTAGGGTCTCCACATGTTCAAAGGATCGAGCTGAGGACAGTATGTGCCACAGGCAGTTTTATGTACCCTCCCCAAATAGAAAGAGAGAGAAGGAGACAGGTATCCAAAAACAACAGGTTTATTGGTTTATAACACAGAGAAACACAAAAACACAGCCTCGGTCTGCTGGTGGGGTTTAAAACACAAGCGGCTTGCGGGGATGGTAGGAGAAGAGAGGGGGGGGTATTCCGGTTCTGGCTCAGTGAGGGGGAGCAAGAGAACGCGATAGAGAGAGAGAAGGAGACAGGGAGAAAGAGAAAGACTACAAAGAAAACACAGACTGCGTCTGGGAAAGTGAAAGTACACTGAAGAACAGAGGAGGGAGGGGATTAGGCTCTGCAGAGGGGAAGAAAAAGCAAGAGACTGGACCTATAGTTTACCTCTCCTAGCTGATTGAGCAGGATCAGCAGCCCAGAATCCAGTGGAGTTCAGGGGATGGAGGAAAAAGCAAAAAGGGCAGACCAGAGTCTGGAAGAAAATCCTAACACAGACACGCACAGAGTGACCTGCATGTATCTGGGTCCAAAAACTTCTCAAAAGCTTAGGAAAAAACCAGGGGCAGTTAAAGGGTGCAGACAAAGGAGTTTGGGAGACTATGAAGGGTCGTTTGGGGTGTACAATGGGCTAACGAGGGGAGGTTACTTCCATGA
This sequence comes from Sphenodon punctatus, assembly GCA_003113815.1. Taxonomy (NCBI): domain Eukaryota; kingdom Metazoa; phylum Chordata; class Lepidosauria; order Sphenodontia; family Sphenodontidae; genus Sphenodon; species Sphenodon punctatus. The sequence goes on along the minus strand of QEPC01015142.1, from coordinate 738,505 downwards.
CAAAAAGGGCTATACAAGATGGACAAGATATCTTTGACACTGGGGGAAGGAGTAAACAACAGTGGCTGGAGGGTAGTTAAGGAGGGAAGGAGAGGACTAATGATGGGCTTCCTGGGACACAAAGGCCACACCTGGTCTCTAATGTCTGCTTAACACAGGGGATCCCTAGTCTCGCTGGCATGGGGGATGTTACTGAGCTAAGTCATGTCTATTGATCAAAGCTGAGGCTTTGATCAATAGAAAACACACCCTTCTCCTAATGACTCCATTCTTACTTTGTGTGTCTTACCTTTATTCTTTCTTCCAACCTGAAAACTGGTATCTTACATGAGTGAACTAGTGATCCTGGCATCGGGCCCGATCCTTACTTTTGCTTTACTTTTCTCCTGCAACCCCCCCCTTTCTGCTTGTGCACCTTGTATGGGGAGGCTTCCCTGTCAAGCCTCTATCCCCATGTTCTCCGGCCTCAGTTGGTTCCTGGGGGCTTTTTGCATGCCCTTCTTCTCAGGTCCCGTGGCCTCAGTTTACATAGCAGGAGTGGGGGGGTACCCATTTTGGGGGAAGTTAGGGGTCCATTCTTATCAGATGTTCTAGGGCAAATTGACAAACTGAATACTAACAAGTCACCAGGGCCAGATGGCATTCACCCCAGAGTTCTGAAGGAACTCAAATATGAAATCGCAGACCTACCGTTAGTAATTTGTAACCTGTTACTAAAATCTGCCACTGTACTCGAGGACTGGAGGGTGGCAAATGTAACCCCGATATTTAAAAAGGGATCCAGAGGTGATCCTGGAAACTACAGACCAGTAAGCTTGACGTCTGTGCCGGGCAAAATGGTGGAAACCATCATTAAGGACAGAATTACAGGGTATATTGACAAACATGGCTTAATGGGGAAGAGTCAACATGGATTTAGTAAAGGGAAATCATGCCTCACTAACCTGTTAGAATGCTTTGAGGGTGTAAATAAGCACGTGGACAAGGGAGACCCAGTAGATATAGTGTACCTGGATTTCCAGAAAGCATTTGATAAGGTCCCTCAGGAGATCTCTTGAGAAAATTAAAATGTCATGGAATAGGAGGTAGTGTCTTACTATAGATCAGAAACTGGTGAAAATATAGAAAGCAAAGGATAGGACTAAATGGTCAGTTTTCACAATGGAGAGATGTAAAAAGTGGTGTGTCTCAGGGATCTGTATTGGGACGGGGGCTGTTTAATGTATTCATTAATTATTTGGAAAAGGGTGTTTAGAGTGAGGTGATCAAATTTGCAGATGACACCAAGTTATTCAAGGTAGTTAAAATACGAGCAGACTGTGAGGAACTGCAACAGGATCTTACAACACTGGGTGCCCGGGCTTCTAAATGGCAAATGAGATTTAATGTGGACTAGTGCAAAGTGAGGCACGTAGGGAAAAATAATCCAAACTATGGTAACACAATGCTGGGTACTAAGTTAAGAGTTACCACTCAGGAAAAGGATCTGTGGGTGGTTGTGGACAATACAATGAAATCCACAGTGCAGTGCACAGCAGCAGTCAAAAAAGCAAATGGAATGTTAGGAATGATTCTGAAGGGAATAGAGAATAAAACTAAGGAGGGCATAATGCCTCTATACAAATCAATGGTGCGACCGCACCTCGAATATTGTGTGCAGTTCTGGTCGCCCCATCTCAAAAAAGACTTAGCTGAACTAGAAATGGTACAGAGAAGGGCAACAAAAATGATCAAGGGCATGGAAGGGCTCCTGTATGAGGATATGAGGAGAGGCTTGGTAGGTTGGGGCTCTTCAGTCTGGAGAAGAGATGACTGAGAGGAGATATGATAGAGGTCTATAAAATCATGATTAGTGTGGAACTAATCAACAAGGAGCAGTTATTTACCTTCTCAGCTAGTACTAGAACTAGGGGACACTCCATGAAACTCATGGGTGGCAAGTTTAAAACTAATAAAAGAAAATATTTTTTCACTCAGCGTATAATTGGGTTGTGGAATCTACTGCCAGAGGCTGTGGTAAGGGCCAGTACTATAGCTGAGTTTAAAAGATGTTTGGACAAGTTTCTGGAATATAGGTCCATTAGCAGCTATTAGCCAGACTTGATCAGGGAACATGACAGGAGTTGGGGGAAAGCAACAGGTAATGGATCCCCCATTGTGACCTGTTGGGTTCTTCTCCCAAGTCACCGTTATTGGTCACTGTCGGAGACAGGATGCTGGGCTAGATGGACCATTGGTCTGACCCAGTATGGCACTTCTTATGTTCTTATGTGAGAAGTCAAGTCCCATGGCTCTCAGTCTGTGTCTCTTTCAAAAAGCTCAGGACTAAAGACAGGCCATGATGGAACGATTGATGCAGGGGAAGCATTCAAGGAGGTCCATGTAGGGCAAGGTTTTGCGCTTCTGGTAGTTGTTGTCCTTGACTTCCTTGAAGCCCCTCCGCAAATCCTTGGCCGTACAATGTCCCAGTTGTACACTGCTTCCACCATCTGGGTGGCAAGCCACTGATACACCCACTAATTCTTGTACAATAGGCACAGGTCCCTTTGTGCCATGTCGTACCCCAAGTGACTGAGAAGGCCCAAGACTCCTCATCGGTCCAGGCGACCTTACTCTGGCAGGTGGGTATGGGGCCTTCTCCTGGAGTAGCAGGATTCCTCTGTCCCCCCGATGCTGTGGCTCTCCCTGAGTCAGTGGTGTTGGTGGATGCCTGAGAACAGGGTGATAGAGATGCACGACATGTAACTGGTGCCTACCATGGGATGGCTGCTGTGCTCGCCTTTCCCCATACCACCAGGTGGCGCTAACTTACCCAGTCTGGCCCATTCCTCTTCCTGCTGCTCCATCCTCCTCTCTAGGGCACTGGTGTGATGGTGATGGTGGTGTGGCCTGGGTTTCTGTCAAAACCAGGTCTGCTCAATGTGGTGCTGGTTCTCCGTAAGGGTGCTGGGCTGGTCTCGTGAGGTGGGATGTTGAGGTGAGGTGGCTTTATGACTGCTCTGGTCTATTTGGCTGGGACTCTGTGGTCCTGGTGAACCTAGCCCTGAGTGCAGTTTGGCAAGGCCTAACAGATGTGATGGCCCAGACTGGTCCATGTTGGCCCATGTGGACGGTCCCTGGCCTGGGATGGGTGCTCGGAATTGGGCCCAGGGCCCATCCCAGGCTAGCCATCTACCCACCCCAAGGCAGTCGTGGGCCAACATCTGGTTGCAAGAGAACAAATGTGCAGGTGAGTCTCGGGCCACAGAGGACCTAAATGGGCCAAAGTCAAATACGTTTTAACCCAGTGTTTATAGAGTATGGTGTAATGACTAAGTGTGCAGTACCTGGACTGGGAGATGGGGGAGGGGGAACCTTGGTTCTAGTCTCGCCTTAGCCAGAAACTCACTGGGTAACCTTAGGCCAGTCACGTTATTCTATTAATTATTATTATAAGCATTTATATAGTGCCAACGATGTACCTGGTGCTTTACAAAGAGTAAGATAGACACAGTCCCTGCCCGAGAGCTTACAATCTAAAGACAGGGGAAGGGGAGACAGGGAAGGGGGAACAGAGGGAAGAGACAAGGTATGCAACATTCATGAGGATGCGAGAACTCAGGTACACGTTCTTGTCTTGGTTACAGTATAATGGGAGTTTGCAGATAACAGGTGGGGGATAATCCTGGGTGGGGATGATTAGCAGGAGTTAGGAAGGGTGGAGCGGAAGTGGTGGGTTTTGAGGAGGGACTTGAAGGTGTGGAGGGTGGGGGCCAGGCAGACGAGGACAGGGAGGGAATTCCAGGTGTGCAGGACAGCGAGGGAGAAGAAACAAAGGTGGTTGGGGGAGCAGGGGAGGCGTGGGAGGGTGAGGGAGGGGATGGAAGAGGAGCGAAGGGCTTGAACAGGGGTTCGGAAGGAGATGAGGGGGAGAGGTAGGGGGGAGCGAGGTTGTGAAGGGCTTTGTAGGTGAATACCAGGAGCTTGTGCAGAATACGCTCAGGAAGGGGGAGCCAGTGGAGAGGAGAGGCTGCACGTGGTCAAAGCGACGGGCTAGGTGGATGATCTTGGCAGCAGAGTTTTGAACAGAGATGAGGGAAGAAAGGTGGGAGCGGAGAAGACCAGCGAGGAGGAGGTTACAATAGTCGAGGCATGAGATAACTAGGCCATGGATGAGAGTTTTGGCAGAGGAGACAGACAGAAAAGGGCAGATCTTGGCAATGTTGTGGATGGAGAAGCGGCAGAATTTGGCCACAAAGTCAATATAGGGTTTGACGGTAAGGTGCGAGTCAAAGATGAAGCCAAAGCTATGGGCTTGAGGGATGGGGAGGATTGAGACCCCTTCAATGGTAATTGATAGGGAAAAGGGAGAGGAAGGTGTCGAAGAAATCAGGACACACACTGTGTATGGAAAGAATCTATCAGAGAAACTTTATTTCTTATCTAACAGCTGTCAGGAGGGTCCTAGGTCCACAGGGCTTCCCCTAAAGAACTAGAGTCCCCCCTTAGCCAAAATGAAAAACCCTTGTTATAGACTTTTCAGGTTACAGGCAAAGAGGCATTTCTTATCAGTTAGAAAACCAGTTTGGAGCAATGTTAAACACAGAACTGCAAGAAAGACAGTTTATATTAGAGAAGAACATCTTCAAGGCTAGTAAAAACAAACTCTTACAGAAAAACAAGCTTGCATATATGTGTGAAGGGCAATCTTTATCTATTGCAATTCTGTAATGAGTACATGGAGCATTGTAAGAACTCAGCTCATCTCCGTCATTTCTGTCCCAAGTTTTCAGGCCTCAGTTGAAGAGCTTCCACAATTCCCTCCTTTTGTGATATTTTGGCACAACCTGTGTTCAAACTCTTATAGTCATTAACCCACGAATCTCTGCTTGTTCCAAGTCTCTAACATTCTGTAGTTCTTCATACATGTTAAATATTTCTTTCCCTTGCTCCAGGTTTAAGCCATGTGTTATTTGTTTAGCACTGTGGTGCAAGCAGCATTTTATAAGCAACATTAATAACTGTATGCAAACAAATAAGCCAGTATTATCTCCAAATACAATTAAGACAGTATAAAAGATCTTTGATCCCCATCCTCCCAACCATTATCTGCCGTTATCTGCATAATTCTGTTCTGGACTGCCCAAGACAAAGAAGTTAACTTTAACTGTTAACATGCCAGTAAAAACACACCTGGCACCAAGAGCAAACTACCCTATGCAGATTGAAAATACATTCTTATTAACCATTGAACAACTTCGTAGGGATCTGAATAAGTCTAATTGTTGGAGTTGTGCTCACATTCCTGTACATGTCCATGGAGGTATCCCTATGTATGCCTACCCGCTTAATAGTACTGAGCTTGAAGCCCCATACATGTCTGAGTTACCTCCACACTCTACATGGGCAGTGGTACAGTGTCATGTTTCTGAATTTATATATATATAATTGCTTCTCAACGTGTCCCAATTTGCTTGCAGTGTAATGGCACTGGATATTTTGTAGGTAATTCCACTTGTAATGTCACCATTGTCAAAAATGGAGCAGTACAGAACAGTGTCTTCCTTCCTGATTACACCCCTACACATTATAATATAACAGGATATTACCATCAGGTTTTCATGTATACCCATACCTGTTCTTGTGGGGTCACAGCCCTGGTAGGACACTACTTTGTTTGTGGAAACAAAGCTTACAAACACCTCCCTTCACATTTTAGTGGTTCAGGTTTCATCGCAGTCCTAGCTCCCGCCATAAGATTCATGTCCACCCTTCCTGAGGGCAAACTCTGGAATCAAAGGGAAATCACTGAAGCCCAAAGGTTTTGGGGTATCACTTTTCCCGGACTTGGAGTTGCATACTCTGTTAGAGAATTAAAGCGGGTTTCTGGAGAGGGTAGCCAATGCAACAACCCAAGGCTTTGAGACCATAGCCACCAAAATGGGTAGCATTAGGCGAATGATTTTGCAGAACCGAATAGCTTTGGATTTCATTTTGGCCAGCAAGGGAGGGGTATGTGCCCTAATAGGAAAAGAGTGTTGTGTATACATTCCATTTTAGAACAAACCACACATAATAGAGAAGCAGTTGATAAACTCCATGAAACAGACCAATGGAGTCTTTAGTATTGGTTGGGAGGATGGGGATTAAAGATCTTTTATACTGTCTTAATTGTATTTGGAGCTAATATTGGCTTATTTGTTTTTTCCTGGGAGTCCTTGAGACTCCTCACCCAGGATTCCTGCAGTCTTTTAGAAGTTTCCTCATTCCAATCAAGATACACATCCCATTGAGTCTGTGGCAATTTACTGCCTCGTGACTCTTAGGGCTCTGTGGAGGTGTACTATTTTATCATCTTTGGTATACCTATTCCATTTTTCTAAAAATCTACATGTCTTCTGACTGTAGTGTGTGCACACATACCAGGATGAGCTTCCTTTTGGTGGGACGGGGACATCCCTCGACCCTCAACCCCCATTACCTCAATTCACATGGGGAGATTCACACAGGAAAAGCTTATCTGGGTGTGCTTCCACCTACAGAGCACATCCGAGATACATGCCATAGGCACAGTCTAACGGTGTCTCCAACTGTGGTGTCAGGCTCATAACCATGGAAAAGGAAAAAGAAAAATTCTCAATCACACCCACTGGGTCATAGGGTTTCACTGAGCCCCTTTGCATTCAAAATTGCCTCTAGGACAGTCTTGGTGCGGCTAGACTCAGTTTATGTCCCAGACCTGGACAGTGGTAATACCTCAATTCACACCTGTTTCTCAATTCACACTTCCCAGCTTTCCAAAATCCTGCCCCCACCCCCCAGCCTTACCCTATCAGTATATCTGACAGACTCCTTCCCACGGGTCAAATCACATAGGCCACTGATCTGGGTGCCAAGCCTCCTATGGCAGTCCTTCACCAAAAACCCAATAGAGATTTTAAAAGGTTCTCTTACCTTGGTATTCTGCACTGGGTTTTGGGAAAGGACAATCCACAGCCTGCCAGATCCTGACAGGGCATGTAGCAATTCCCGGCCAATGAAACATAAACTGTCAAAGAAATCAGGACACACTCTGTGTATGGAAGGAATCTATCAGAGAAACTTTATTTATTATCTAACAGCTGTCAAGAGGGTCCTAGGTCCACAGGACTTCCCCTATAGAACTAGAGTCCCCCCTCAGCCAAAATGAAAAACACTTGTTATAGACTTTTCAGGTTACAGGCAGAGGCATTTCTTATGAGTTAGAAAACCAGTTTGGAGTAGTGTTAAACACAGAACTGCTAGAAAAACAGTTTATATTAGAGAAGAACATCTTCAAGGCTAGGAAAAACAAATTCTTACAGAAAGTGAAAAACAAGCTTGCATATATGTGTGAAGGGCAATCTTTATCTATTGCAATTCTGTAATGAGTACATGGAGCATTGTAAGAACTCATCTCATCTCTGTCATTTCTGTCCCAAGTTTTCAGGCCTCAGCTGAAGAGCTTCCACAGACGGAAGATCAAGAGTTCAGTTTTTGCCATGTTCAGTTTGATTTGATGTTGAGACATCCAAGTAGAGATATCAGAGAGACAGTTGGTGAGACAAGCTTGAACAGAGGGGGAGAAGGAGTGGAGAGATAGAGTTGAGTGTTGTCAGTGTATGGGTGGTAGAGAGGTTGATGATATCCAGGAGGGGAGGGGTGATGGTGGAGGAAGTGGAGGTCAGGAGGAGAGAAGGAATGTGGTCCAGGGGGCAAGTGGAGGGGTCAGTGGCGGCTGGCCCCCCAGGAAATTTGGGACACTGACCCCCCTAAGCGCCGAGGGCCTGCCAGCACCGCCGTTTGTTTAAAAAAAAACAAGAAAAAAAACACACCGCCGCTGCTGCTTCTCATAGCGCCACAGCAGCCTCTGCTGCTTCTCATAGCGCCACAGCAGCCTCTGCGTTCGCTTCAGAGCAGAGGCTGCTGCGATGGTGTCAGTTCACTTACTTCCAGGATCCACTCCTGAGGAGTGGGTCCCAGAAGGGTCAAAAAAGCTAAGCCCAGCTGAGCTCCTCCATCCACACAGTACGTATAACACATGCTATGGAGGGAGGAGCTAGGGGCTTGCATTGTGCTCAATGGGTGCAAGGAAAGCTCTCACCAGGGCACTTGTTGAAAGCACCCTGGCGAGATGCCTTGTGTCGGGCACCTGAGGCAGGGAGCAGCACGCATGCGCACTTGTCCCTGCCTCATGCTGAATGAAAGAACATGGTTGCCGGCGGCGCACTGTCAACTGCCCGCCGCCAGGCCAGGTCAGCCGCTTCCTTGCTGCTCCCCACCAATCTGCCGCTCAGAGCGGCGGGGAGGGGGAGCGGCAAGGCAGGGAGTCAGGGAATGTTGTGTGTGTGTTTGTTTTTTTAATTTTATTTTAAATTGCCCGTGAGTCCTTCCTCCATGGAGGAGAGCAGGACACGTGGGTAATTTAAAATTTAAAAAACCCTAAGTCCCCCCTGCCTGCAGCGCAGCCCAGATGAAGACCATCGGAGCCAGCACTGAGGTAAGAATCCTATCCTCCCACCCAGGCTGTTCCCCCCCCCCCGCACCTCCCAGGCTGTTTCTCACCTCGCACACACACCCAGTCTGTTTCCCACCCCACACACACACACCCCAGGCTGTTTCCCACCCTGCATCCTCCTCCCCCTAGACTGTCCACCCTAGGCTGTCCACAGTCTCGCTCAGACTGTGTTTTCTTCCATCTGATGTTAACCCTGGGAACTCCTTGTTGCTGGGTTATGCCATGCCACTGGCCTACCATCCCTCTGGCTCTGCCTACCATCCCTCTGACTCCGCCTACCATCCCCCTGGCTCCACCCACCGGCTCACCGGCCCCTCCAAACTCAAAACCCACCAGCCGCCTATGGGAAGGGGTTGGAGGAGGAGAGCAGGGAGATTTCCTCAAGTGAGCTGGGAGGGAAGGAGGACAGGAGAGAGGTGGGGGGACGAGGGAGAGGGGGAGTAATAGGGGGAGAGAACTTGGACACAATATCGAGGTGGATCTTGTCAATCTTAGAGGTGAAAAAGAGAGCAAGATCCTGAACAGAGAGAAAAGAGGGAGGAGGAGGACAGGGGGGTTTAAGAAGGGAGTCAAAGGTGGAAAAGAGGCAGCAAGGGTTCCGGGAGCAGGCCTTAATGTGGGAGGCATAGTACTGCTGTCTAGCGAGAGAGATAGCAGAGCTGAGCGATGAGAGGCAGAATTTGAAGTGGAGGAAGTCAGCGCGGTAGCGGGATTTGCGCCAGAGACATTCAACAGTCCAGGTGCAGGAGCGGAGATGGTGAATGGTGGGGGTGAGCCAAGGGCAAGCTTTACGAGAGCGAGTCGGGCGGGAGGAGAGGGGGGCAAGTGAGTTGAGGGTGGAGGTGAGAGAATAGTTGAAGGCGGAGATGGCAGAATCGAGGGGTGGAGGAGGAGAGGACTGAGGGGAGAAGAGGAGAGAGGGAGGAGGCAAAGTCCTGGGGCACAATGGTCTGCAGGTTGCGAAGGGACAGGAAGATGGGGAAGAGGAGGGGGAGCAATGGGAGAGGTTGAAGGAGCCTAACATACCTCACAGAGTTGTTGTGAGGATTAAAAAGGTGTTAGTTCTATGTAAAGTACTCCATGGGGGCACTATATAAAAATGAAGATTATTAATTATGAATTGTTAATTATTATTATGATGATGATGTTAGAAAAACAGATTAATTATTTATGCTTTTGATAGGAATGTATTTTTTATATTCTTTGTGCTTGTTAAATACGAGAGCTTGCTGTGGAATTTTCCTTCCTAATTAGTAGTTGAATTATTCAAATTTGGAAAAGCAGTCAAAGGTAAAATATAAAAAAAATCTCAGAAATATAGCACACGTCCAATTGCAACATTACAGAATGATATCTCTGAGAGCAGAATCTAACTCAGGAGGCCAATGTCTATTTGAATTCATTTATCCCGAACAATACTTTTAAACTTTGTACCTAGATGGGATGTTTGGTACTGAACGATCCACTCTATTCATATTACATTATTCCTCTGAGACTTGTGCGTTAACACCGTCGCTCTAGAAATCTGCATGTTCAAATGCTGGTCTCTCAAGTCAGATTGAGAGGAAGCTATTAGAGCTATGAATCACAATCTGTCATGAGTCTTAAAATGCCTGTAAACACTAAGGAATAAAACGGTACGGAAACATCAGCTGTGGGATAGCCCTATTATTGAGAACAGCAGAATGTACAAAGGAGAGATATTGAATCTGGGTTGGGAGGGACAGTAGCAGTTTGTGATGTAATATGGAAAGGGGGTGGGAGAAGGAAAATCTCTAAAGTTTGTAACGTTATATACCAGCACTCTAAGCCTTTCCACATACATAGCCATATTCAATTCCTGCACATTCAATCATACATAGGCACTGCTGACTATTTGATTATTTTTTTTAAAAAAAAAAATCAAATGTAATTTAGGCCTTTTTTTAAGAAACAGGGTCATCACCTCAGCAGGAGCTTTTAAGACAGGAATGGGGGACCTCAGGCCCAAGGGCCAAATGCGACCCATCGCTAGTTTTTGTAAGGCCCCTTTCTACTACTTAATGGATCTGGCCCGCTAGATCCAGTTCCTACTCCCAAACTGAAACACTGAACTCAGGACAAGGAAGGACAGATGAGGGCATGCACATAAGGCACAGATTCATGACACGGACCCTCCCTTGCTGAATTAATCCCTTAAGCACCTCCGCCCCCAACCCCTTATTGAATAGCAACAACTCTCCTTTCTCTTAACATAGAATAAAAAACTTGACACTTCCTCTCAAACTTGTATCCTAACTATGGCATTCTTAGTTTTGTACGTCGCATCTGCTCTAATGTCATTAGTATTATTTATACAGCTCCAGCAGTGTAGCTGGCACTGAACAATCATTAGGGACAGGTCTCTGCCCAACAAGCTTACAATCTAGGATAGACAAGGGAGGGGAAACAAGGGAGAGGACAACATAAGGAGAGAAAGGCGTACATTCATGGGCACTTTTAAATGAGCACTCGCAAGGTAGTGAGACTGCCATCTCACTACTTTGAAAGACGGCAGATCTCTGATGCGGATGCGAGGGGGAAGAATTCCAGGGCCAGTGTGATGCGGGAAAGACGCGGTTGCAAACCGCATGGAGCATTTAAACAAACAGGAAGAAAGGCGGCTATTTAGAGGATCAGCTGCAAATTTTGTCTTGTTTAAAAGCACCCCATGAAGTTGAGAACTGACAGATGCATGTGCTTAGCTTAGGGTGCTTTCCAACGTTACGTACTGCGCACGATTTGCCTCCGGGAAAGAATCTGGAAGGCAAAGCATGCACTGGGTTTGTAACGTGCCCCCCCTCCCACCCCTACATTTTTGTAGGTGATCCTGTGGAGGATTTAAGAGTCAGGAGATCCAGCTCTACAAGCCTCCGCAGGATCACCAGCAAAATTGCGCTGTGGGGAGAGGGTGTGTGTGTCCCACATTACAAAACCTGTGCATGCTTTGCCTTCCGGATTCTTTCCTGGAGACAAATGGTGTGAAATAAGTAACATGGGAAAGCACCCTTCGTTACAGGGGAGAAATGGACCCTGAATGATAGGACAGTAGAGGGAGCATCAGTTCTTCATATTAATGATCCAATCCTCTGTCATAGATGGTCCGTATGGTTTAAGACATTCTGGATACCATTACATCTCAAAATGAACAGAGAGTGAAAGTATTCTGCATCTGTCCCACAAAACTCAGTCAATACAGAACTCTTTTATTTAGAAAGCATTTTACTAAATGTCATAGATATCCCTGAAGAAGCTTTTTTTTTAAGCTCCTATTTTCAACCAAGTTTATTATTTTCACTACTAAATTACTTGTATTATACTATTCATCTGAAAATTGAACCAAACATGTTAAAGTTGCTCTTTATTTCCCTTGAGCTCAGAACAGTTTCAACTCAAACAGGAATTAAAATCACTGATTGGGATCAGCTGAAGCTAACAGGACTTGAGTCAGCAAACATCAAAGCACACATTTAAAAAAATGGAAGCCTAACCTGTTCACACATCGTACGTACAATCAGACACAACAGGCACTTTCCTGAGTAAGTACACTATGCATTTAAAACCATACCTCCACAACAATCCATACTTACAAGGGGCAGTCTGTCTTTGTGTGCTTAATCCTACTTTTGTTTCAGGGGTCAAAGTCTCTCTACTCAGGGAAGAGAGACAGACTGATATGCAAGCTTCAGGCACCTCTTTCCTGATTACCTCAGAGAGTAAGGGGGCTACTGTCAATCAAAGGTGTCACATGACCAGAAGTCCCACCCCCCTGTCAGTGTTCCTTGTCCCTGGAAGTCCCTCCCTGAGCAGGCGGATGTGACGTAGGGGGAAATGACGTGGGTAAGGCGACCCCCTGAGCAGGCGGATGTGATGTAGGGGGAAATGACGTGGGTAAGGCGACCCCCTGAGCAGGCGGATGTGACATAGGGGGAAATGACGTGGGTAAGGCGACCCCCTGAGCAGGCGGATGTGACATAGGGGGAAATGACGTGGGTAAGGC
>QEPC01015142.1:668984-724515 GCA_003113815.1 Sphenodon punctatus | reverse complement strand
CAGAAAGATATTATAAAGGGTCCCAATTTTATATGCCTGTACAACATATGTAGAGAAGGGGCCTATGCCTGGGACTCTCTTATGTCACTGTGGTATAAGATCGGTTTGTGATGCAAATTGGCCAACAGAAGTGTCAACCAAATATCCTCATTCTGTGCTGGGACCATCCCAACATATCTCCCCCACTTGTTTCTGGCTAATTCAAGAAACACACTGCCCTTACACCATGAGTCATCCGCTCTCAACAAAGCCCCTCCCTAATTAAATCACGCCCTAGTATAAACTTAAAAGAGCCATTTAAAAACCCTCCCCAGAACATATGTTCACACACTCCTAAATGCTGTAAGCAAGAAAATAAAGGTTCTAACATTTATTTTTAAACTAGAAAACCACCCCACCATGTGCTACTTCTAACAAACAATGCAGAGCACCCCATACCCCCCTGTGCCTGTAGGGAGCTGAAATAGCCTATGCAGTAAATCAAAGCAGGCTATATCATTCCCCATGCACCCTGGCTAATTAAAAAAAAACACTGCCCCTACACCATGAGTCATCCGCTCTCAACAAAGCACCTCCCTAATTAAATCACGCCCTAGTTTAAACTTAAAAGAGCCATTTTAAAACCTTCCCCAGAATATGTGCTCACACACTCCTAAATGCTGCAAGTAAGAAAATAAAGGCTCTAACATTTATTTTTAAACTAGAAAACCACCCCGCCATGTGCTACTTCTAACAAACAATGCAGAGCACCCCATCCCCCCCGGTACCTGTAGGAGCTGAAATAGCCTATGCAGTAAATCAAAGCATGCTATACCATACCCCATGCACCCTTGCTAATTCAAAAAACACACTGGCCTTATGCCATGAGTCAGCCGCTCTCCGCAAAGTCCTTCCTAATTATATTTACACCCGGGACAGTATGGGACAGTTTAAACTTAAAAGAGCCACAATGGATTTACATAAACTCAAAGAAGCTATGAAAAGTATGTGGATCATCATGGTTACATTTTAAAGCTCTCCCCATAACATGTACTCACACTCTCCTAAATGTTGCAAGCTAGAAAATAAAAGGCTCTACCATTTATTTTTAAACTAGAATACTAGCCAGTATTCTGGAATAGTGCCCAGAATATATAGTGCCCAGAATAGTGCCCAGAATATAGTGCCCAGAATATAGCACTATAGTGCCCCCTGCGGCACCATTCCATTGCAGGATCCTTTTATGCAGAATGGACGGCGCTTCTAGCCACCCATTCCGCATAAAGGGAGAAACGCCTCCCTTTTGTCCCTGAAAGGCTTCCTTAGGAAGCCTTTGGGGGTGGGGGTGAGAATGTTCGGAGCCACCTCGAAGAACCTGAAGGTTGTTGCTCTAAACCAGGTTCTCTGAGGTGGCTCCGAACATTCACCACGGTGCACGCAGCTGCTTTTTTTTTTCTTCTCTGGGGCCGGCCGACCGGGGGAGTCTTGGGGCCAGGAGGGGCATTGCCCGTCCTACCCTAGGCGGCTCACCGCCACTGGATACGTCAGTGCTCATTGCCATGCACTTCTTTTAGCTTGCCCCATATGGCGCACTCCAGATTTCTCAGCAGTGCCCCATGAGTGGCCATGAGCGGGTGTTTTGTGGTTCACGGGAGCGCACATTCTCCTGCACCACCTTCTAACAGGTTTTTTTTCTTTTCCTTTTTCTTCTTCTTTTTTTCTCTCTTCCCCCCCCCCCCCTTTTCTTATTGTTTTCTTTTTAAGGAGGATAATCAGAAACCAGGTCTCTCAGATCTGTATTATTTATTTATTTACATTTTTATATCCCGCCCATTCCCTCAAAGTTCAGAGCAGGTTACAATACATTAAAACATCTATAATCACACAAAATAAACTCCAAAATTAGAATACTCTAAACCAAATAAAAACAGGTAAAATCTCATAACCCACAACACCCCAACCCTATCCACACCTGCCAAATACCTATCCAAACAGGAAGACCTTTCATTGCCTCCAGACAATGAGAAGGCTCCGGCTTAGATGAACCTCCAAGGGGAGTTCCATAGTTGTGGGGTAGCCACCAAGAGAGCCTTTCTGCATGCCCTTGTTGTACAAACTTTTGATGGGCAGATGGTAACCACAAGAGGGCATTCCCGATTGACATCAGAGTCCATGATGGGGTATGAGGGGCGAAGCAATCTTTCAGTATCAAAATATGCTTCTGGGTGGAATTTGAAGTGTTGCCGTAAAACTCGAAAGCCTGAAATGGGATGTGGTTGCTATGATGGTTACCTCTCTTTTCTGTGTTGAGGTCAGTAAAGGTACCTAAGGTGGCTGGCATTGCCTCAGTATGAACAATAGAGATCTGTATAAAGGGTCCTTGGTTTTGGAAACTCTTCACCCATTAGCAACCAGGTTTGCTTTAAGTGTGCTGGAATTCTAGCATTTCCTACTCTAAAGAGCTTAAAGTAGAAACCTAAATAACATTCTTTCAGATCAGTTTTCTTCTATGTAGTTTATACATTTATAGTAACAAACTTTCAAGTCTATTTTTTCCTCAAGACTGCGTTTAGAATGCCTATCTTCCCTGTTTCGTATAAGTACTTGTAAATGAATATATTTAATTTCACAGAACTGGAAAAAATCAGTCAGCTATGCTAGCATCTAAGACCCTTTGTTCTCACACTGCAAAGCCATAACATTGAATAAGAATGAAATTCTTTCAAGTAGAATTTCCTATACTTTTGAAAGTATCCATAAGGTTGAGAAACGTGGTCAGGATTTTTCTCCACCTGTTTTGCATAGATCAACGTCTGTATTCAGCCAAAAAAAGAGGAAAATCCTCACATAACTCTTGGCAATATATCTGCAAAAACAAACAAACAAACACCCATAGTCACATTTTCTCTTAAAAGTACACAGAGTGCAACAAAACAGGACTGTAGAGCCTTATAAGGTTGCTGCAAAGTGCCTTCTTTAGGGAAAGAAAGAGAAACGTAAAGGTGGTAAAGTTCTACTGTGGCATTTCAATGCTTTTGGTGGGTTATTGATTTTCCAGTATAATTTTCACTGGAACTCATTTAAAAAATGCTAAAACTTTTTTCTTGGTATACAGGAGATGAAACAACTCTCTGAAAACTTTGTTGAGAGACTTTATTTAAAAAAAAAAAAAAAAAAGAAAATAACCTGTCGGACTAGTCACTGGATAAGAAAACAGCAAGTGAATGCACACACCCTACCTGGGGAGAGCAGGGAGCATGACATTGGCAGGAGTGTGGGAGGGACATGGCAGGACACATGCAGCGGTGGATAGTTCTTCTGGGGCCAGTTGACTTCAGGCCCAGATTCGGCACTAGGAGAGCCATTCACCGCCACCTGGATGGCTAAGATAAGATAGATACTGATTTCAGTTCTGCTCCTGTGAAGCACAAAAACACCTGGTTATGGATGTGAGTAGATCCTCTGAAGTCAGTGGCTCCTCCATACATTTATTTAATGCTAAAACATGCGTGAGTTTGCTGTGGTACTGGGACAGAGTACTCACTAGTTAGAAGAATCTAGCTATGGGAGCATATCATACTACACAACAACAAATTGGAAAGATTTGGAATGAGCTGACCCTTATGGTCACCCCTTGACCCGTATGGTCTCACAAATCTCCATAGAGACCTCCTGGAGGTTCTTGAGGTATTGTCTCTTTTTATGCTTTTTAGCTGGAGACAAGTAGTTCATATGATATCTTTTATTACAGTGCCTAGTGCAAAAGTTTTCCAAACCTTGCTCATGACCCCAAGTGGGGGTCACACCATCTTCAAAAAATTCCATAATAAAAAAACCTATAATGATAGCTAAGGCTCTTGAAAATTCAGTAATGCAATAAAAAGCTTGGAAATTGTTAGTTAAAACTCCTGCCTTAACTTATGTGCCATGTAAGCAGTAATGACCTTGTACAGTTTCACATATTGTGCTCACTTACAACTTAGGCTCCATTCCCTCCCACTTTGCCTTCGTCTTTTAGTCCCAATCCTCTTAATTTGTTTACTTCATAGATAAGTGTCTATAGACACAGGGCCTAATAAAGAATTAATAATTAACCAAATTCATATTTTTTTTTAAAATAGTGTGATTTTTAAGTCAGGATGATTTCAGACGTGACGGGGTGAATATTCACCCCGCCACGACCACAGTCAAATGCGGGCTGCGGTGAATTGCGGTGAACGTCTGTTTGCCACCCGCCAGATGTTCACCACAGTGAATAGCGGCCCGCGTTTGCATTGACCACGCTTCATTACCTCTCACTACCCAGAGGTAACGAAGCGTGATCCCTCCGCGGTAGGGGGAGTCAACAGACGTTACGGACGCCTGAATTGACCGCAGGCCGTGGTGTCTCGTTCCCCATGGCTGGGGGGGGGGAAGGGGGGAACGTCTGTTCATCCACCCCTTGACCCTTGTCCGAACCACACCACGGCCTGCGGTCAATTTGGGCGGCCGTAACGTTTGAAATCACCCTCAGTCTCAGAATTTGGGGTGGCAAGTCATGGTTATTTTTTTTAAAGCTTTGGAGAGACAAACTACTGTGAATGTGCCAACTTGGTGCTTTTGGTTAAGAATCATTTCTAGGTCCAGAAGGAAGGGAATACTCTAGAAGAAATATGGCCACCATGGCAAACCTTTGTATCAACTGTATTGATAAACCAGCTCTTAATGTAAGGTAAGAGAGGCAATTCTGAGAACATGAGAGATGGGTGTTGTTATATTTCCCCTGCTGAGTGTTGAGAAGAGTTGGGATTCATTTTAAATCAATAGAACTTTTCAGGGAATTCTTAAGTTTTTTTTTTATTTGTCTATGTAAAACCCCCACTATTTCTAATGCCATTATTTTATCAATGAAAGTACAAAATATTGAACTATTAACACTGAATATAAAAAAAATTATAAATGAGGCTGGAGTTAATTTTCTTGAATTTACTAACCCACTAAGAACGATTATTTGGAATTTGGTGCTTTGGCTTCCCCCACACGGTTCACATCCTCCACCATTAAAGTGAGTCGTCATAAATGGAAGATACAGTGGTTGAGCAGTTCACCTCAAATTTGCCCTAAGTTATGAGGGGCAGCTTCCCCTGGCCTCACACCGCCAAAGAAACCTTGCCAGGTGGGAATGATCAGTGCTTAATTAAATTTTTAAAAAAGTGAATCGCAGTGGTCCAAGCCCATCCTCAAAGCCACGCCTTCTTCCCCAGAAGCCACGCCTCCTGTGCAAGAGCCTATAGGAGGAAGGGAACAAACCCAGTCACCCACCCTGCGTCGCAACAGCTGACTATAAAATGGGAGTTCTTGTGCTAGAATCCATATGATAATCAGCACAGGGAGGTGAGAGATGGAAGGTATTAATGAAAGTCAAATAAACCACCTTAAATATCTTTTGACGTTTGTTTCCAGTCATAAAAGGGTCAATATCAGCCTATTCCTGGTCTCCCCCCTTTTGGGGTGTGCACCCCGACTGGGAATGTCTCTAGGGGGCTCAGGCCCCGTTATATTGAATTGCCAGCTGCTGCCTCGAGGGCTTAATTGGAGCCTGCTGCCTGGGTAACTGTTCCCAGTAGAAATGAGGCTCCACTCTGCTCGTGTCCGCATATGATCCTGCATCTCTCTCTCTGTTCCGCATCCCCTTCTTTGGGGAGGAGGGGGTTGGGGGCAAAGCTCCTCCTCCTTCCTCGAAAGCTGTTGGGGGGGGGGGGGAGAGAAGGGAAACTCTATCCCCCTGCCAATACCCGGATATGGGCGGGGCGTGCCTGCGCGTAGCAGCCTGACCTGAAGGCTGCATGGTGACGTCTTGCCCTCACGCAACGTAACCCCCACTTTTCCGGAAGTGAGAAAGCGACAGCGGTGCCTGGGTACGGGAGCCCGGAGGTGCCTGCTGGGCTTTCAGCTTCGCGCTCCGTCAGGGGGGGTTGCCTCAGAGGGGCAGAGATGCGGCTCCGCGGCTCGCCCTTGCCGCCTCCCGCTGCTGCCTGGCGCTAGTGATCAGCGGAGAGAGCCCCCCCCCCCGCCGTTACTGCCCTGTCAGTATGAGCCCAGCCGCGCTCCGGTAAGTCCCGACCCCCACCCCTTCGTTCCATGGGGCTGCCGCCCCTCAGCCCAGCCGCCGCACCGGCGGGGTCTCTACCCTGCTCCGGGGCTTCAGCGCGGGGCCCCTCCCTGCCCCCGGGCCGGAGCGCTCCCGGCTCCTCGGAGGCGACAGCGCCGTTCCCCCCAGGCTGCCCCATGGGGGAATGAGGCCTCTGCGCCTCCCCCCACCGCCGGTGGGAGATATGTGCGGCGAGGGCTAGTACCCAGCCAGGGTTAGTCGGTGCCTCTCCCTTCCCTTCCGAGCTCGCCTCTTCCTCCCCCATCCTCTCAAGCCTTGTTCCCACAACACTTACGCCAATGCCGATTGGAAACAATAGAGACAACAGGAATGCCAATTGGAAGGAATGGGCCTCTTGGAATTCCCATAGCCCATCATGGCCAGTAAACCAATGAAATGGCAGATGCTTATCTGAAACAAAGGGAGCCGGGGAGGATCTGAAATGACAAAGGAGCACTCTCTTAAATTGGCCTAAACTTAAGGGGTCTAAAAATAGGAGAAAGGGGGAAGGGATTTATCATTTCATTCCATCAGCTCCTGGTGGCCTTGTAACTATCATTCCGACTAAGCCACCATCATTTCAGCTGCTCCCTGTGCCCTCCTACTCCTCATTCCACCTGGCTCCCCGTGATTCCAGTTGTTCTCAGTGGCCTCATGCCGGTTATTCCACCCAGCTCCTGCTCCCTGGTTATCCCTGCTGTTACTGGTGGCCTCGTACCTGTCATTCCACCCAGCCCCACTCTCTGTCTTTCCATTTCCTCTCTTTGGCTTCCTCATTTCCCCCCTTCCTTGCCTTTTTTCAGTCCTCTTTCCCCCCCCACCCTCCATTTCAGATCCTCCCCATTTCCTTTCAGATAAGTATCTGCCTTTTATTGGTTTACTGCCCACTAAGGACTATTGGCATTCCCAAAATCCCATTAATTGGCATTCTTTTTTGTTTGTTTTCATATGTCCTACAACAGTGCCTCTCTCCCTTCCCCCACAAGTTGTCCTATCGGGGAGTGAGAGCTCTATACCCCATCCCACGCACTCCGAGTCCGGAGCAGGCAGAACCTGGCCCAATACCACATACCCCACAACTGGGAGAGGTGTGGGGGGAGGGTTAGTGTCTGTCCCCCTGCCTCTTCTCCTCAGAGCTTGTCTCTTCTCCCCCTTATTGCCATTTTTCTCCAGTTTTGTTCCCAAAACAACAACCCTGCTATAGCTCTAAGGGGGTAACCCTCTCCCCCTGCCTGGATGTTCCTGTCATAACACTCTGGCAATGCCCTATCACTGCAGTAATGGACCACTGTTTGAATTAGGGGTACCTAGCCTCTTCATTCAGAATATAGAGCTACGTCATCATGGAGGAGAATGTGTGAACATACTGCTCTGGGTAATGAAAACATTTGGCATTGAGAAATTATTATTATGAGCATTTATATAGCGCCAGCAATGTACCTGGCGATTTACGAAGAATAAGATAGACACGGTCCCTGCCTGAGAGCTTACAATCTAAGGAGATCTTCAAAAAGAAGCAAGGAGCAATGTATTTGATTAGTCCCTCTCCCGCAACCCAGTCATGACATCTTGGGTATTCAGCATAACAGAGAGCAAACATCAAACTCGTATAAGATTTTATTTTTTAGAAAAGCTGTTTAGGCTAAGTGCGTAATGTGCTCCAAATTGCAATTTCTTGGGTGCCTCTGACTTGTGTGTGTTTCTGTTTTTCTGGAGCGGAAGGGGAGAGTGTATGACTTTAATGTGAGCTACTTTCTTCCAACAAAACTACATTTTTTGTGCAAAACACAAACCCAGCAGTACTTACTGTATTTTTGTTTTACGTCTAGTAAAACTTTTCACTAAAGATCTAGGGACTCTCGCTAGGAGAGACTAAAAAAGCCTTCCATTAATTGATACACATTTTTGGACAGTCTTTGCTCCTTACCATCCTGGTGGGATAATAGCTTGAAAATGGGCAGGGAAGCTGTGTTGGTAAGTATCTGCATCCTCACTTTTGCTGAGATATTCATGTTTTTGCATTGGCTTCTGCAGCATCTGCTCCTTGAGTGGATGCGATCTTGTAAATAAGGAAGAATTTAGTTTTGGTAAGTTTCTCAATGAATAGTGATTGTACAAAGTAGTATCTTCTCTGCTCCATCTATCTGCCAGTCTGTTAGGCTGACCGAGAGCAAACATCAAACTTGTATAAGTTTCTAAAAAAATAAAAAAGCTGTAAGTGCGTAACGTGATCCAAGTTGCAATTTCCTTGGTGCTTCTGAGTTGTGTGTGCGCCTGTTTTTTTTTTTGTTGGAGCGGGAGGGGAGAGTGTATGACTTCAATGTGAGCTATTTTCTTCCAACGAAGCTACATCATCTTCCAACAAAGCTGTACATTTTTTTTATACAAAACAAACCCAGCAGAACTTATTTTATTTTTGTTGTGTATCCACTAAAACTTTTCACTAAATAAGTAGTGTTTTAAGGCATTTTCTTTAGTACAGTTTAGCATTGCATTATCAATGGGTGAAAACAGATGAGCAGTTAGCCTTCTGGAGCCTGGATTTGGTCCGTGCAGCCACTGCACGCATTTAGCGTGTCCAACCGAATAAATTGGTTGCCCCGTGCCTGCATTCCACATGCTTGCAGCAGCATCCATACAGTGGTACTATTGATCCACAGCCACCCCAGGCCTGCCTATCAGCTGGGCAGCTATGCTAGCAATCCTCCTCCTGACGCACATGCACACCCGGCCCACCTGTCGGCTGCACGGCCCCATTAGCAATCTCCCTTTCCCCAGGCTGAGAGTGCCTCTTGCTCCCTTTCCCCTTGCCTTGTTAGCTGCTACCACTGTCAGAAACAGGAGACTGAGCTGGCTGGGTGTGACTTGAGCGTGCTGACGGATCTGGATGTGGGTGAAGCTGCAGGCGAACTTAACAGAAGGGCCATGGACACCTAGGCTTCACATTAGCCACAATTAGTCTGCAGGGTGGGCCTGTGATCTCAAAAATGCTGAGTGTTTTTGGTGGGTGATAGCTGCGTGGTGGATGCAGGCTCACATCAGGTAGTCGCCTAATAAATGAGAAGGTGAACTCATGGTGGGTACGGGTTAATGTTTCATTTATTTTCACTGAATGGAATTTTATTGAGGGACCTGGCTCAACAGCAGCAATCTGTAATGTGGACAGAAATGGAACTGTGTAAGGCTGTCCGCGTTCTGTGCTTTTTGGTTAGGCCAAATTTACACTTCAGATTGTAGTGAGGGGTAAGTTTTGTCTCCTGCGATGGTGTTATTCTTAGTGAAGACAGGGTGTGTTAAATGCTACAGGTAGTAAAAGAAATATGGCAATTCAATCAAGTTAATACCTTAATCTGGAGAGAATGAACTAGATACAGCTAAACGTTACTATATGAATGAATCTCAAAACTGAATAATTGATGACTTATATTGATAGGATACCAATTTATAGATAATCTGGTCATAAGTGTTTTACTTTCAAAAGTGCAGTTCAACCTAAAAAGAGCTTTCCATAAAAAAAACTTAAAAAAAAAAAAAAAGAGTAATTGGAGTTCCTTTGTGCTCAGTTCTTTAAAAATGTTAAGAAAAAATCATCATTTATTTCTTTTGGTAGACATAGGGTGTCTTCGGACATGATGGTACCACGGATTTCCACGTTTTTCCAAGTGTGGAAATCCGTGGTGCTGTTACATTTAAAACCGACTGCCAGATGTTCCCCTGGGCTGGAACCCGGGTTTACACAGGCTCTGGTGGAGTTTAGCTTGGGGCTGTTCATCAGGACCATCCCCGAGGAACAGCCTGGGTTAAGCGCTGCCATGGCCTGTGTAAGGGACACTGGACAAGGGTCTTTTCTGTCTCTTTCCTCCTGCCAAACCTCTCATCCATGCCCTAGTCATCTCACGCCTTGACTATTGTAACCTCCTCCTTGCTGGCCTTCCCCGCTCTCACCTCTCTTCTCTCATCTCTGTTCAAAACTCTGCTGCCACTATCCTCCGCCTAGCCCGTCGCTTTGACCATGTCCAGCCGCTCCTCTCCTCTCTCAACTGGCTCCCCCATCCTGACCGTATTCTGCACAAGCTCCTTGTATTCGCCTACAAAGCCCTTCACAACCTCGATTCCCCCCTACCTCTCTGCCCTGATCTCCCTCTGAACCCTTTTAGAGCACTACGCTCCTCCTGCATCCCCTCCCACGCCTCCCCCAACCGCCATCGTCCCTTCTCCCTCGCTACCCCGCACACCTGGAACTCCCTCTCTGCCCACATCTGCCTTGCCCCCACCCTCCACACCTTCAAGTCCCTCCTCAAAACCCACCTCTTCCGCTCTGCCCTTCCTAACTCCTGCTAATCAGCCCCACCCAGGATTATCCCCCACCTGTTATCTGCCAACTCCCATTGTACTGTAACCAAGCCAAGCACGTGTACCTGAGTTCTCGCATCCTCATGATTGTTGCACCTCTTGTCTCTTCCCTCTGTTTCCCCTTCCCTGTCTCCCCTCCCCCTGTCGTTTAGATTGTAAGCTCTCTGGCAAGGACCGTGTCTATCTTATTCTCTGTAAAGCGCCAGGTACATCGCTGGTGCTATATTAATGCTTATAATAATAATAATTAATAACAATATTGGCTTGCTTGCGCTTATCTGGGTCCACAGTGGCCTCGTAGGCTGCCATGGCCACCCGTCAGGGAGCGGGGCAGGCGGCTCTTGGCAGCGTGGTGCCAGGACCATGTCGATGCATGTACGCGTGTCACCCTGCCCTCTCCCTGGCCCGCCGTCACACTTGTTAGGAAGCCGCCCCAAATCCTGCCTTTAGTGAGGGCCCTCACTCTGGGCAGCATTGAAGCATGGCAACGCTTAGCGCTGTTGCATCCGTAAATAGAATTGTGTCTGTAGATAAGCCAGCACTTCAGAAGCATCACTCAAACAATAAGTCAGGCCTCTCAAAATGAGAACACTTTAAAACCAGTTTGGGGCTTTTGAGCAGTAAGATACGTCTTCAAGATTTTCTTTGCAAAGGCTCAATAGAAACAAAAGCTCAGATTCTCATGGAATCACGTGAACCTAGGAGCTAGTTTTAATATTGAATATTGTTAGTCATAAAGAGTTAGAAATACCTGTGTGTGGGGGGGGGGGTATGTGATCCCAGTGGTTTGAAAAACATATTGAGATCACACACATTGCTTTGAAGGCTCAGTCTAGTTTGGTTGAAATAAACTTACTTAGAGCCACTTGATAATACCCTGTTTCTTGTACGTTTTTCTGTGAAGCATTTAGTAGTGGTAGCCTCTTCTTGGAGGCAGAATATTGATGAACCATTGACTTGTTCAAGAATAGCATTTGTTTAGGACTGTAAAAATCCACTCACCTGCGTGCCCCAGTGAGTATCCTTTTGACCTGGTGGAATGAGCTTTTACTGCTCTGGCAACTAGACTTATGTCTGGCTAGAGATGTGAAGGTCTGAAAAGAAACCAGAAACCTTCAGGAAAAAAAACTATTTTATCCACAGTGTTCTATGGAAACATTGGAATTTTGGGGGGAAATTAAAAGAATTTCACAATGTTTTGTCTCAATAACCAGTAAAATAACTTTTTTTTAAAAAATGATATTGTTACTGCTGTCCTTCAATTTTTCATAATGCTTTCTGATTAATACAGTATTTAAATGCAGGTCATTGTTAAGAATGACAGGAGTAGGAATTTAGGCAATTAGTATACAACACAGGCACATGTAGTAGTGTTGTCTAAGTCACATTTTTTAAGTTTTGCTAAACTTTCAAAGCTATAATAGTAATAGTTATATTACTGTATTAACCACTGTATGGTTAATGTTGATGAGTTATTAAATATATGCACATAACCTACTAAAAGTAGTCTTCTGAAATTGTAAATATTTTGGATATGCATTGACTATTTATTTTCCAACTGCTTCTACAAGTGTGCGGTTGCCTCTGCATGATAATTAGGGAATTGAGTAAAATGATAACACTAGTTTATTTTATATTTTACTTCTGAGTCTAAAGAATATAACAATGCGGTTTTGAACTGATAATCTATTAAAAGCTACAGATACTTCAATTTCCCCCCAAATTTCCATTTTTTCCCCAGGACAAAAAAAGGGAAAAACAGTGTTTTTCCTCCATGCTGTCAATTTCTAGAAATTTTACATCTCTGTGTTATGAATTAATGTATATATTTTACAGTCCTACTTATCCGTTTTACTAACTGGGCCAATGTAGCAGGGTGAGATGCCATGTAGAAGGGGTTCATGTGCACAGCTTTCATGTTCCTGGCCAGAATACTCCGCAGAATCCCCTGCGGAAAAGGGAAAAAAGGAAAACTGATTGTGACTGGTTAGAACTAATAAAGGTGGTCGAATAGCTTCAGTCTGCTGCACAAAAAATCCAAAGCATGATAACTGCCATATTGGGTCAGACAAATAGTCCACCTAGCCCCATATCCTCTCTGATGGTAGCTAGCTTTTATTTAGTTCCTGCTGTTCGCTCTTATACCCGAGCAGTCAGGGTTCTGATCCCTTGACCAATTTGACTAACGGCTGTTCATGGACCTATCTTCTAGAACTTGCCCTTTTTTGATCTAGTTATGCTATTGACCTTCACTCTTGCAATGAATGACACAGGTTAATTGTGTGTGGAGTGAAAAAATAGTCCCTTTTGTTTTAAATCCGGTGGCCCCTAGTTCTGCTATTTTGAGGGGATAAAAAACTGCTCCCTATTTACTTGTTAGTACTACCCATGATAATCTGTCATATTTTCCTTCAGTTACCTTCATCTAAGATAAAGAGCCCTAATCTCTTGAGCTCCTCCTCCTACGGAGGCTGCTTTATATGTATATACATCTTTGTTTCCTTCCTGTGCACCTTTCCTAGTTCTATGCCCTCTTTGAGATGGGGCAATCGGACTTCATGTAGTATCCAAGGTGTGGGTGCATGTAACCATATTCCTGGTTTCATGGGGTAAGATGCCACAGAAGGTATCCCTTTCAAGGAAATTCAGCCAGTCATTCAGGCTTAGGGGTTCCTCTCTTGAACGAGTCCTTGCTAGCACAAATCACAATATTTCTCAGTCAGGTGCACTGCAAAGGCAAAATGGCCAACAGTTCCAGCAGTCTCGCCTGGTCTGTTAGCTCTTTCACAGCTTGAAGCAGTGTCCCCCCCTTTGTGTTTCTCTGCAGGTCCAAAGTCTTGTTGGTCTCTCCAGGGTGCTCTTAGCTGGGTGATCTGTAGAGTCTGGAGCAAGCCTTAAGCAGACTCCCAGCTTCCTTGGTTCTCTTGATGTTGTCTGAGTCCTTCTCCACCTTTCTGGAGGCCACAGAGCAACCACAAGACTGGAACCCCTTCTTTCCAGCCTCCAGACTGGATCCAGGAACTGGAAAGGGGCCAGATAAACACAAGTCATGGGCCACATCTGGCACCTAGTCCTGACACTACGTAAGGGCTGTAAAAATCTACTTGCCTGCATGCGTCTGGTGAATATACTTCGTGCTCTTGAGTGGATTTTTACAGTCCTGGACCCACTACCCCACTGCAAGTCCCAGCCTGGTCTTTCCCCAAATAGTGTTAAAGTGGAGTTAAGAGGTGCATGTCTGTTTTTCACCCTTAGTAATACTACAATGGCTCCTAGCATTATGCTGAGCACTGTGCATGCATATAGCAAAAAGCAGAGAAGTGGCTGACCCTTAGTTTTCATTTGCTAATAATTTGTCTACACTGTGTGAGATAATTAAGAATCCACAGAACCATAGAATTAATAATAAAATGTGGGTGGTGAATTAATATTTCTGACCTGTACTTTGACAGCTGACCTACTTACCTTGATATCTACACTTGTGAGAGAGAAAAATAAGATTCTTCTTGAAATTTGTTTATAAAATATATCTGCCATTCTCCTCTGTTTGAGATGCTGTAAAAATGGCCACCCAAAGAGAACCTTTGCTTACTAAAATTCTAAATTGGCATTAATGCTTTCATGAGTTTCACAAAGATGTATTCTTAAAAAATGCTGCATGCGCAGAATACATGTTGCATTTATACTTTGCTTATTAAAAGTATTTCAATTAGATATGCAATTCATATTGCATTTAAGTCGCATGTTAAGATTCGTGATTATATGTTTTGCCTGTGCTGTGGTGTGTGTGAAGTTAATTGCAGAACTGTTTGCTTACACTCGGACCTGTAGCAACTGGTTATATACATCGTATTTCTGTTTTTATTCAGAAGTTTACTTTGTTTTTGTGAGAGCTAAGCATTTAAGGAGTCACAAACTAACTCTTGAACATCCATTTTCTCTCTCACACACACCCACCCTGCAGTTGGCCTTTTTGGGAAATACACACAAATTTGAGGGGGACTGGTGGGGTGTTACTCTCCATAGAGCAGAAGCTTTCGAATCTATGTGCAATGTCACAATCCTGATTGATGATTAATATACTTGTATCCCTTGCTAGCAAAGGCAAAATGGCCAACAGTTCCAGCAGCCTTGCCTGGTCTGTTAGCTCTTTCACAGCTTGAAGCAGTGTCCCGTCTCTTCCCCCCCCCCCCCCCTTTGCTGTGACAAGGATTATCTTAAAGGATAAGGATTATCTAAAAATTTGGGAACTACTGTCTAGAGGCAGTAACTGTAGAAGATACGTAGGCTAGTATGGAGGTGAACTTGATGAGTCAAACACATGGCTTTTTAGTGGTGGGGGCAGGGGGAAGAAAAAGCAAAATGCTATTTCTTATTATAGTAGCAGTTGTAATGTGATTCACATTTTGGGCATTTCTTGAGGGAATCCAGACAACAGTAAAACAGAACCATTTCTCCCTTCCTTCCATTCAAAACAAAAGATAAAAACCAACCCTGATGGCATAAACTTCTGCCATTAAAGACAAATGGCAAAACTTTGCATTGATTTCAATGGCAGAGGATTGTCCTGTGAGTGACCGAATGCAAGTAACTGATGGTTGTGAGGGGGGAGTCTAGCCCCCAATGCACCAAAGTATTTTGATTAGTTAGTTAATAATTGTAAGAGATGGTGTTTTGGATGAACTTCTGTTGTTGAGAATATGCATCCTAGCTTATATCTGGTTTAGTTAGTTTATTGTAGTAGAAAGACTCTCATAGATCACTGACAAATGTGTAGAACGCTGAGAAACTGCTTGCGTAGTGTTGGAGTTTTTTCTGGCTTTTAGATGATGAGAAACAACGTTAAATGTAATTTTGTCAACATTGGTGGAGTTGTCACAGAAATATTATGTGAAGTGTTCCAACAGGAAGGGACCCATCTCTAATATAATGATTGTCAATGTCTGGTACATTGCTGAGGAAATGCAGGTCACTGAAGTAAAAGTAAACCTCCACCCTCCATGCACACAAATGAGCCTAATTTTTTTTCCCTTTTAAAATTCTCCTTCCTTTTCTTGAAGTCCATTAAACCCCATTTGCTATGTAAATAATAAATATAACACCCATGCTTTCAAAGAAATGGAAGGCAGCAACTTTGCCAATCCACATTCTGTAACTCCTACACAAGGAAGAGTGAAAATGCAGTGATTACATTCCATTTCCTCACTTTAGAAGGTTTTACTTATTTGCCTATTCCCTCTGTGTGTAATGAGGGATATATCTAGAACAAAATAAATTACAAAATAAACTCTTGAGATACCTACAGTTGTGTTGTAAATAAATGGACCCTGGACGGGACATCTTTATATCATGACATGTAACAAAATGGGGGTGTAATGGACTTAAAGTGATGCAAGGAGAACCTTAAAAGGAAAAAAAAAATGTAGCTCATTTGTGAGTGTCAGGGTGGGAGAAGGTGCTGGCATTTACTTTTCAGTGGCCTGCATTTTGTATGAACGTGCCTACTCCAGGCAGAAAAGGAGCACTTGCAGTTCACTTGTCTCGCACACACGAACTTTGGAGTAGGTTGTGCAGTTACTCCAGGATAGCCTTAGTTGTTTTGTAGATATTCTAGGGTAGCTGTTTTGCATGAAGAAGATAGAAGACCAGTTAGGGAATTAAGCTGTCTTTGGCTTACCATTGCTGGAGAAATTCAAAGCTCTGTTAATGTGAAAGCAGCCTGTGGGTCTTTTGATAATGCATAAATTATATTTCATAACCAAATCCAAAGAATGAGATGTGTGTTAATACTTGGAAAAACTTCCCCTTGGCAAGACTAACACTTAGCTTAAAGAATGGCTGTAGGAATACTGAATGGTGGAGGGATGTACTTCCATGGAAAATTTTGCAGTGCTAGCTGGGGCAGGTGAAAAGGAGGTGGCTGATTTCTTGCAATGACATTGATTTTGACAATAGTTTCTGATTATGAACATCTTTGTTTTGCTTTCGTATGATTATAGTGATACTTGTGTTGTGCTAATTTTTAGGAAGGTCTTGGTCTCCTTTAGCTTATTTAAGTTGTTACTGTCATATTCGCCCAGGATTCATTTGTTAGTTCATGGATGGAGAAGGGGGTAGCTCATCTAAACACCATGGGGCTGTCTCAGAAGTATTTGGCATAAATCCCTTCCAGTAGTAAAAAAGGAGAGTCTCTACAGAGCGTTAGATGTAGAGAGGCAACAGGAGGAGGGGAAAATAAGAGCTTCCGCACATATGGTTGCTTATTTAGAGTGGATTCCACACTGTGGTTAGGTGGCAAACTACTTGCAGTTAACTATATCTGCCAAAGCCAAGCAGCTCCTTTTTTATGCTCGGGTCAATTCTTTTCCCCCTCGGGTTTTGGAGGGTCATATTCAGGGCATTCCTTTTCTAGAGCGTTTATGCCCATTCGACCAGCTGACTGTAGAGACGGTAGCCCACATGCTTCTAGATTGTCATTTGTATGATGACCTCAGAATTAAGTATTTAAACTCTACTTTGATAAAGTTCTCAGGTAGATCTAACTGTGTTCTGCTTCAAATTTTACTAGATAATTCAGACACTCAGGCGTTTTGTAATATTGCTTTTTTCCTACTACATGTTTACTATGGTAGGAAAAGTTTTTAAAAGTTTAAATATTCCCTTGGGAGTCACCCTTGGAGTGCCCGGAGCAGAGGAGCCCCCCCCCCTCCTTATAGTGTGTTTTGGAGGGAGGCCTGAGCTGCCAGTTAACATCGTGAATGCAGAGAGCAGTGGAACAGTCTGCTGACTTTGGGATCACCAGAGAGGCTGCCGCCTGAAGTTTTTAACTAGAGATATTAGTGACTTATATTCTTGGGCCCTCTTATCACTGTGGGGCAGTTGCACTAACAGTTAATTAATTAGGAGAGTTGTAAGGAGCCATTAGCCTTTAGGATATTCTTGAGTGTCGGCCCCTTTTGGGACTTCTTGGGCCGTTCTGTTGGGTTCTGTAACTATGGAGAAGCAGCGTCAGCGCCCAATAGACTCCCCTGCAGAGATAGAATCTCCAGAATGCAAGTATATTAGGGGAAATGACCTGGGGGTGATTTGAGTATAGCAGTTGAAACTAAGAACCGCTTTTTGCCTCTGCTTGATACTAATAGGCCGGAAGGTCTGACTAGTGCCTCTGCTTTATTCACTGCTTGCCCGACTACGGATATGGGAGCATCCAATCTGCCCTCAAACATTGACCCCCCCCTAATTATACGAGGGAGCATTATGATACTGAAATGGGTGATGCTCTTAAAGTGCAGTGTCATCTTATTGCAAAAACAGTTTCCTTGTTGTTTAAGCACATTACGGATATGGGTGAGTCGCTTTTATGGGTTAGATCTCAGTTGAAAGAACTATTGACTAAGATTGATTATCTTTATGCTCTTAAGTCTGAAGGGTCTGTAGAATTGGGGCCTGTGGATGTGGGTCGTGTGTCTCAATTGGAGACAGCGAATAATTGTACCCCTCTTGTGGGAGTAAAAAGAGCTCAAAAGCCACTGGACTCAAAGCCCCACTTTTCAACGAGTGTGCAATTTGGATAAAAACTAGACCATTAAGCAACGGGGTGTTCCCAAGCTGGAATAATGTTACTAACGCAGCTAGGAATTTATCTTTCCTTCTGGGTGGAAAGATAAATATACGGGATATTGCGGATTTTGAATTACTGCGGCAAGATAGCTGTGTAAAGATATTTTTTCACTCAAGTACTTGGGTACAGAAATTATTTAAGGCTAGGAAGTATCTAATCTCTAGAGCTATTTCAATAGATAGTTTGTTAGTAGATCCCGTAGAGGGGTCGGGTACGATCATCCTGCCGACCTCCCTCTGCTTCTTTCCTCGCCTAATTGTATTGCTATAACAGAAAATCATAAACCCTGCACTGTCCATATGAAGGCACCAGCAGAGGGAGGAGGTTATAACGAGGAGGAAGGTATGGCGGTTAATGTGGCCCAAGATTTGTGAAGTGTTAGAAAGTGACAGGGATCTGACCAAGGAAGAGGGTAGAGTCCAGCTAACCCCGGACCCACCGGAAGTAGTTGCTGTGGTAAAGCCAAAGGGTCTTGCCTCCTTTTCAAATATAATGAAGGAATGGCTAGAAAATGAATCCTTAGAGACTGAGGATTTACATGGTGGAGATTTTTTCTAAGCTTTCCATCCTAGAACAAGATATTGTGATCCAAAAGATAGATACGGTTAGGAATAGCCTTTCCTGCCCTTCCTTGGATTATCAAGGAAAAAATTTGGGGACTGGCAATAAGGATGTTGTGCCTAAGATTAGGAAGGAAAGCAAGTGGACCGCAGCTCGCTTTCTGGCACAGGACGAACTGGCAGTTATAATCCACTCTACTGCTCTGGTGATTAGTGACTGCCCCCCATGGGTTCAGATGGGCCCTGCAGTAATAGATCAAGCGGAAATGGAGGCTATAACAGCTGTTGCTGAATGTAACGGCTTGGAGTTAGGTTGTGTGGTGGCACAGGCAGGGCTAACATCCTCCCCAGTAGTAGAGGTTAGGCAGGACTCAACCTCATCTGCTAAACAGGAAGCATTGGTAAGGAGTGCGCAATGACATAAAGAGACCCTGGAGGTGACCCCCGATGAGGGTGTGTCTTTATTACCTCTCTGCAGGGTATAATGATTGAAAATGTACAAGCTGGCTTCCCCCCTCCCCTCGAATCCCCCGGAGTATTTCCAGTTGGAAAAGTAAAGAAGCTGGAGTTAGAGATTGACCCTTCCCAAAAAGTGTATAGCGGTTACAGCAGATCCTTGAGATTTGCCTCATGGAACATTGCAGGGTATAAAACTAAATGCAGGGATCTGGACTGGCTTTCTTACCTGCGTAGATATGATCTATTATTCCTGCAAGAAACATGGTGTTCTGCTTCCTCCCTGATTGAGATTCAGGGATTTCAGGTATTTTCCATCCCGGGGTTGAGAAGTAAATCAAAAGGGCGTGTCTCCGGGGGGATGGCAATTTTGCTATCAGAGGGGTGTAATTGATCCTTTTTGGAAATTTGTAAGAATAGGTGTGAAATCCAGATTGGACTTTTGAGTGTATTTGGGGGAGAGCAAGTTTTACTGCTCAATGTATATATACCCCCAGTGGGTTCCTGCTATTTTGATTCCAGTGTATGGACTGCTTTGGAAGATATTCTTGAAGATCTAGAGACCCAATATCCCTCTGTAATGCTATTAATGGCAGGAGATTGGAATGCCAAAATAAGCTCTACAGCAGATCATCCTACTGGCTTGTTGCTGGGACAGGGAGGTGCCAGGATGGAGAGAAGATCCAGGGACCAGATTAGGAATCAGGCAGGTGAATGTTTGAGTCACCTACTTGAGACCAGTGGTCTCCTGGTGCTGAATGGCAGAGGCCTGTTGGACCCTGATGGTGAATTTACATGTATTAGTTCCCATGGGAGAAGCGTGGTGGATTATATAATAGCTAGGGCGTGCCATCAGGATAGAATGGAAAATTTTGAGGTAGTGGTCCGCCCTGAGTCTGACCATGCTGTGTTGAAAGTAGATGATATTCTGAAGGAAGAGGGAGAACTTGGGTATCAACCACCCCACAGGGAAGGAGGGACTGTTAAGTCTAGGGTTAGATGGTCTACCTCCTTGTTGGTTCAACTCCTGGATAACTTATGGGGGAACGAATGTCTTGGGCTACGGGAGAAAATGATTGCCGCCGGGCTTGAAGATACTGATTTAATCTCCAGGTGTTGCGCTTCTGTATTAACCATTCTAGGGAATATACTATCGCACAATAAGCAAGGCGGTATTTTATATGTGAGACCATGGTTTGATCGAGAGTGCAAGGAGACTAAGAAGCTTTTGGCCTATGCCAAACTTCTTTGGGCTAAGAGGCAGTCGGAATTTGCACAGGCTCAATTTCTTGAAGCGAGGAGAAGGTATAAAAAACTTGGTTAAAGAAAAAAAATGGAATGTTGTCTGGAGGGCATGGGCCAAACTTAAAAATGCAGCCTTGTTAAAAGACTCGAGGCAGTTTTGGCACTTGATTGATTGCGCGTTGCAGCCAAGAGCAAGTAGGGCATCCAAGGCTGCTGACGAAGATCGATGGGTATTGTACTTTGAGGGTCTTTTTGCATTGAAAGAGGTGGAAAAGGATGAAACTGTGATAGAAAGGGAGGAGTTAGGGGATAACCCTTCTTTACCCCACATGCCAGGATTTGATGAAACAGTAAGTACTCAGGAAGTGATAGGTTTTAGCATTGAGATCAGATCCAACAAAGCCCTGGGCTTTGACTTTATAGCGGCTGAGGTGTTACAGGCAAGCCCAGAATGGTGGGCCCCTATGTTGGCAGGTCTCTTTTCATCAATTAATAGACATAAAAGGGTCCCCCAGGATCGGGGCTTATCAGTTATTATACCAGTGTTCAAAAAGGGTGACCCAGAGGACCCCAGTTGTTATCTTCCAATAAGCCTTCTGCCAGTTATAGGGAAATTATACACCAAAGTATTGTTAAAACATCTAGAGCAATGGGCAGAGGCCCGGGACCTGCTTCCCCAGGAGGAATTTGGTTTTTGTAGAAATAGATCTACTACTGATAGTGGCTTTACCATTTTGCATATCATCACCAAGTATACAAAGATCACGGCCGGTAAATTGTTTATGGCTTTTATAGATCTCCAGAGGGCATTCGATTCAGTCCCTAGGGCCAAGCTATGGCGCCATCTACACCGGCTTGGCTTGCATGATGGTCTATTAAGCCTGTTGATAAGTATCCATACCGGGAATCAAGCAAGAATCTGTTTGGGTGGGGATGGCCCATTGTCTAGGCCTCTTCCTATACATAGGGGAGTCAGACAAGGATGCGTGCTGGCCCCTTTACTGTTTAGTCTATATCTTAACGATTTACCCCAAGCCCTGGCGGATAATAAGTGTCACCTGCCAAGGATTCAAGACCGGGTTACCCCTGTTCTTATGTATGCAGACGACGTGGTTATGATGGCCCAGACAAAAAAGGGGATGTGCAAACTGCTTGGGAAATTAATCAATTACTGTACCGATAAAGGCTTAAACATTAACTGCCAAAAGTCTCAGGTAATGGTGATAGGTGGGAGATTCTCTAAGGGTAATTGGAATATAAACGGCAAGAGTTTTACACAGGTGGACTCTTATGTCTACCTGGGGATCACTATATCCAGAACTGGGTCTTGGGAAAGGCACCCAAAATTAATAGCTGCTAAGGCACTGACGGCAGCAAAAGGGATCTTAAGGCTAACTGCCAGATCTTCCGGTATTACCATCTCAGCTGTCTTAGATGTGTTTAAGACAAAGGTGCACCCCATTTTGCTTTTCGGGACAGAATTGATGACCGCTCGGTCTTTACAACTACTTGAAGTTGTTCAGAATAGATTCCTTTGTAGTTTGCTCCGGGTCCCGCAGGGAACTCCAGCTGCAGTCCTTCGAGCTGAAACTGGCATGACCCCTATTTCCCAGTTGGCTAAGCAGGCGGCGATTGGATATTGGTCCCGTCTATGTTTACGAGGGGAGACGGCATTGCCTTTGCTATGTTTGCAAGAAGAACTGCTGCATCAAGGGGCTTTGAAATACCCCTGGTTATCTCAAGTGACGTCCTATATCGGGTATTTTGGCCTCTCTTTCCCCTACTTGTGTGGGAAGGGTAGGGGATGGCAGCGGAATATAGTTAAGACCAGAATGCTGGCTATTGCAAAACAGGAAGATATGACTATTGTTGCAGAATGGAAAGCTAACCCCTGGTTAAAATATATAAAACTGCAACATGGTCTTGAATGTTATCGGGACAAGTTGAGTGATCAAACTTCCAGAAGGACCTTTACTCTTCTACGCCTGCAGCTCTTCCCCTCAGCCGTCCTCTTGGGACAATATAATAATATTCCACGAGAACAGCGATGGTGCTATTGTGGAGAATTGGAGATCGAGGATCTCAAACATGTACTATTGTGCTGCCCAGTGTACTCTGAGATCAGGGCAGTTTCATTAGAACCATTACATGGTACAGGATAGGATGGGTCCGATTATAAGTAAATTGAAATTCCTCCTTGCCACTCAGGAGGAATCAGTAATGCGGGCAGTAACCTCCTTCATGTTCCTGGCTGTGAAACTAAGAGAAGGGATTCTATCGGAAGGCTGTTAGTTTGTATTTAATTTGGGCTGTAATTAAATTATCATGTGATATTATTTGCTGAAAGGCAAAGTGCATGAGAAGCCAGTAAGATCTTAAAGGCTGGAAAATTCTGTGATCTGCCATAAGTCTCTGCTAGTAGTTGGGGATTTGGTGGTGGTGTGATTCTGGATGTTAATGACTTATCCTTGCAACTATTTGTGGTGGATTCTAATTTTGGGAAAGTGTTTAGCCAATTTATTGTTAGTAAATTGATTCTGGCATGATGTTTTGCTCTGTTTATGCCTATATATATTTATTGTTATCTCTTTTATTTTGTTTTACATGTTATATGTATATTTGTTTGGCTGTCTTTCTTGTTCTAGATTTGTTGTTGGTGGTGTCTTTGGCCAAGGCGAGAGCTAGTGCCATTAATAAATTTATTCATTCATTATTCACAGGAAAGCACCGATGTTGTGGAAATTGCTTTGTAGGGCTGATTCTAATAGGATGCTTTGTATATTTTGAATATCCTGGATGTTTTAAATTGTTGTGTTTGTGTGTGTGTGTGTTTTTATATATATATATATATATATATATATATATATATATATATATATATATAGACACACACACACACACACACACACACACTGTCATATTCCAGAAGTTCTGGTTCAGAGAGAGGTTTCTTTCCTGAATCTGTATATGAAAAGGGTTTGTTTGCAGTCCATTTAACAGAAATGTTCATACCCTTTTAGAAAAGAGTTGAACTGCACATACTGCAAAATATAAAAAGCTCATATGTGGTAGTTGTGACTCTGAACTTCAAAGGAAAGAGGTTTTT
This sequence comes from Sphenodon punctatus, assembly GCA_003113815.1. Taxonomy (NCBI): domain Eukaryota; kingdom Metazoa; phylum Chordata; class Lepidosauria; order Sphenodontia; family Sphenodontidae; genus Sphenodon; species Sphenodon punctatus. The sequence goes on along the minus strand of QEPC01015142.1, from coordinate 701,065 downwards.
GAGATAGTGGTGTAAAGATTTAAGTTTATTTATAAAAGCAAAAAAAATGGTAGTATTGGTGTGTAATCTAGATTTATTGTATAACCAAACAGTAGTCAATAAGGACTTGTTAGTCTGGTATGCCGAAGAATAAGAACATCGTATTTATGATTTATAAGTATTTAAATCCTGGATTTAAATAGGCAAGAGAGAATCCTTGTTTCTTAAGGCTACACTGAATTGTAAAACAATTTTTAAGAGAGACCGTCTCATTGGTTTGTATAACAAAACATGAATCGTAGAACTTTTAAAGTTGGAATGGACCTCATGGTTCATCTAGTCCAGGGGTGGGAACTTTTTCCATCCCAAGGTCCACTTTAATTAGTACAAGCTTGGAGGGACATGTAGAAGCTGGGGGCAGGGATGTACTCCAGAAAAGGAGGGGACTGATTATGGATTTGTGCCATAGATCTGTCCTATAGCCTGAATGCATGCTCTCCTCTCTGTTCCCAGGGCCAGACTTAGAAATGTTGAGCCCCTAGGCCCTGCTGCTGCCTCGCCTCTCTCCCTGCCCCCCCTCGTGTGCATGGCGCCAGAGCTGCATTGGGGGCGGGGGGAGGGAAGGGGCTCATACTTGCTTGCAACATGCACTCATGGGGGGAAGGGGTGAGGGACTCACTCATAACACACACATGGGGAGGGGCTCACACTAACACCTCCTCCAAACCCTGCCCCCCTAAATGGCACCCCCCACAAGCTACCTGCCTTAAGAGGCCCTTGGGTGGCTTCATTCTGCTCCCACATGCACTCAGCACTTGCTTTCTGTTCCCGCGCATGGGGTGGGTCACTGTCCTGGCTGTCTCTGGTCTCTTCCCCGCCCCCCAAAGCAGGTGCTCACTGAGGGGTGAGGGAGTGACTCCTCACAGTCACCCCCCCCCTCCCCCCAATGCCTCTGGCCTCCATGCTTCTACACCTGCGTGGCCAGGGCTTAATAGACGGGGCAGTGGCAACAATGGGACTTTGGGAGAGACGGGGCCCAGGGGTGTGGGAGGGTGGCTGTCCTGGGCCGTGGCGGAAGGCAGCCAAAGCAGCCACGCCATCAATCAGGCTGGCTGGGGCAGTGCAGGGTGGGGAAATTGGAGTCATGTGACCCTGATTCTGCTGGCCCCCACAGAGTTCTGCCCTTTGGCTTGGGCCTAGTGGGCTTTGCCCTAAGTCCAGGCCTGCTTATACCAGAGCTCAGTTTTTCCATGCTTGGGGGTAGAAACTGGATCCAGGGGTCAGACCCCAGGATTTGGAAAGGGGACACATAAAAACCTGCTGGGACTGCATTTTGTCCCCTGGGTCTGAAGTTCCTCACCACTTGAAAACCAAAACACCACCCCACCCCCCCCAAAAAAAAAACCAACCCACCAACCCTGACTTGGGTTACTTGCATTCTCGTTTAGGCTGTTTTATAGGTTTCCTAGTGTAGGCACAGTATGAATTGGTGCATTTTTGCTACCCTTACCAGGGATGCCACAGATATGGCTTTAGGTATTTGACTGTAAGACTTGCCTTGTCAAATGGGCCCATGAACAAAAATCTATCCATTCACCATTGGTCATGACTTGATGTTTTTCTCATTTACCCATCAACCTGCCCAAGGCAAAAAAAGTTTACTAGGCTAAGGCAGGGTTGTTGCCATCTAGCCCAGGGGTGGGGAACCTCAGGCCTGGGGGCCAAATGTAGTCCATAGCCAATTTTTATTGTGCACCTTTCCAACTCCCAGATCTGGCCCCTGGATCCAGTTTCTACCTCCGTGCACTGAAAGAGTGAACTCAAGGTAAGGGAGCAGAGATGAGGGCATCACACAAGGATAGGGGACAGATCCATAACACAGACCTGTGATCTGGACTCTCCTTCCTGAGTTCAACCCCCCCACCCCACGTCTCTGCAGCCCTAGAGGCTTGTACTCGCATTCAAAGTGGCCCCTGGTAGGGAAAAGGTTTCCGCCTCTGGCCTAACCTAAACAATCGTTTCATTTAATCTGTCATAGTTGTTGAATTAGCAGGACCATGAGGTGGTGATTATACAGCAGCAACCCTTAATGTATTTTTTCTAAGGTAGATCAGGACTCCATTTCTGAAGACATTGCTACCAATGAGGAAAATGCAGTGAACGTGCAGTCTGAGGACAACAGTTCAGCACCATTGCAAATACTTAGTTTTTAAGTTGCTAATTATGTAACTTGCGCATACAAATATTGTCGCAACTTTAAATTTGGTTGGTTAGGAGTTAAATGTAACTAAAGGAAGTGTTTCAGAAGAGGTTTTGTTCACTTAATTTAGCTTCCCATGCTAATGGGTTATATAAGTAGGAGTAATGGGATGGAACTAGCAAGGAACATGTTGGACTGTGTTCAAGGGGAAAAGGCCTAAAATCAACAAGCTATCAAGATAAAATAGCCTTCCAAGAACAAGGGGTTGGCAATCCCATCATTTGGGTCACAGAACTAGACTGGGAAAGCAATACAAATATACTGTCGGAAACAATCTTCCATTTGGTCCTCAAAGAAATGGCCTACATGACTCCTGCGGGGATTGAGCTAATTTACTAAATTTGTATTTTGATCATGGTTTCCTATTAAAAAATCTATATAAGGCTATTGCTGATTTATTGATGGGAATATCCTCTATAAACCAAAGGGTGGGTACTGTTGTATTGGCAAGCAGCAGCTTTTCTTAGGCTGCAGTCAAGTACAGGATCTAGTTCAGAATCGCTCTTCAGGGGCAAAATGTTCAGAGGATAAAAATGATCTCACAATTTCAAAACTTTGAAGTAAACTAGAACTTTGGAGAGTCATTTTTTTGTTTTTGTTCTTTACTTTCGTTTGAGGATGGGTATGTTGGTAGAGAGAAGTAATGGTCCTCAGTCCCTTGCACCTTTCTTGTATTTTTTTTTCTTTAGATTTAATATTTATTTTGATCATTTTTCATCTGTGCCTCAACATTTCAATTCAATTCAAATTTATTTATGGCTTTCACCAAATTAAATATTGCAAACAAGAGGTTTTTTAAAAAATAATCTACATACATAAAATTCTGTACATTCTCAATAGTAAAACAGTGGGATACTCTTTCACATTTTACATAACAGGACCATATTATAGCAGGACTTTTATATAAATAAAATTGTCTATTTCATTTCAGAAATTCAGGTCCCATTCTTCCCTTATTTTTTGCAGCTGAGTTCAGAACTCCCCTAAAACGTATAGAATTTCCATTGATCCATTTTGTAATAGCCAGACTGTTTTAAATTTAGGAATCCAACCAACTAAATGAGCCACCCTACCCTCAAGATATCATAGATATTATCCCATCTACCCTTGATTGCAGCAATCTTAAACTGATTCATTCTCACTTTGGTTATCAAAGTCCTATATCTTTGCTTTATAGGCTTATCTAGATAGGATGCTAAACCCATTTGTAGTTTAAAATAACCATATTAGGGGGATGCTTTTCATCCAATTGGAAGAAGCTATATCTAATATGTGTCTTACAATTAATGACTCTTCTTGAGGTAAGAGAATCTTATCTGTATACCAGCAGTTTCCCAACCCATTTGAGAGCAAGATCAGTCTTATTTCCTCAAGCCACTTAAGGTTCATCTTTGGAGCTTTCATATAATCAAGAATACATAGCTTAAGATATCTTTTTGGATCCAATGTTGGAGCCCCAACATTTCTGCTCTCTGATATTTCAGAGATGTCTGACCTTGTGAGACTTAACAGTGCATGTTATGAGGAAATAAGAATGAGTTACTGTTGTTTTTAAAATCCTCCAAACTTACATCCTTGGTCTTTTTTTAATAGCAGCAAAAAACAGCTTGAAGAAAATGGCACTATTTAAAATGGGGTAGTTATGTTCAACCACATGTAGCGAACTGCATCTCCATTAACAGTTTCACTGCTTTTATTCTAGACTTGTATTAAGACATGCATGATGGAAATAACTGAGGTAGAAGGAAGTGGAATTTGAAGTACTTTCTCAGTTAAACTCACTTTAACCTCCTCATCTTAATGGGTATAATACATACCAAATATAAACAAAATAGTCAAACTGGTCTTGGATTGAAGAATAAGGGTAAGTGCAGTTGTATGATTATTTTTAAAGTTTATATGCAAGCAGGACTATACAAAACTGATCTTAGTAGGAACAATTTTTAGATTACTAAGCCCCGCTTAGCTTCTGGCAAATACTTTTAACTGGCTGTGGGAGAGAGGCTTGCTTGTGAGAAGGTCACATAACTGATCAGACTGTCAGTTGTATATTTTCCTTTTGCATTTGCCTCACAACGTAGGTCTTGACTGAAGTAGTTTTACTGTTGAAACTTGATAGAAATTGTGCTCTGCTTCTTTTGTTTTAGAGCAGAAGTGAAAGTTCACTGTATTGTCAATTTCAAGCTGCTTCAGTTACAGTGCTCTGCTGAGGATCTGGGTCATTGAACACATCTGGGTGCTTGGTAGTAAAGGGGTATGCATCTTTAAACCTGCCAGAGGGACTACAAAGATGGAGAAGAGGTGGGACTAGGTAAGGGAGAGAATAAGACTTAAAACATATAGAAACTGCCTAATTATTTTCTCTAAAAAGAACTCTTGTATGCAAAGCTTCATTTAATAATTCAACACTCCCACCTCTTCATCCAAGAGCTAGAAATTCCTAGGCTTCTGAAGTCAAACAAGTCTTCAAACAAAAGTGGAGGTGGCAAGACTTTTACATCTGCTTGTCAGTTTTTGCAGTTTCATCATGAGCCTTTTTTAAGAGGTTTCTTAAAACCTAAAATTATCAAAATCTGAGTTTCTAAAGCAAATTTCCTGCTCTCAAAAATGTGACTGCAGGGTATCCTAAAGACTCGGACAACAAAACCTAAGTGTTTTGTTCAACCCTCTTAGCTTTTTTTAATATACTTGGCTGGCAATGCTGTCTGTGCATTGATCCTTGTAAGATGTACAGCAAGGATAAACTTTTATATATACAGTTGTAGTGGTGTATAAGAGCATAAACTCAAGGATAAGAGTATAGATCCATGATTTCGACCCTCCCCTTCCTGGCCCCAATCTGCATGCACCCCTTATGTTCCTCCATTCCCCACTCCTATCTGGCCCTTAGGCTTGTACTAATTTCAAGTGGCCCACGGGAGCAAAAAGGTTCCCCTCCCCGAGGCTAAGTGAGGAAAAACGTAAGAAAAATTAAGCAACTGAACATGCCTTGGGACGCTGTGGAATTTCCTTCATTTAAAGTTTTTAAAGGAGTATGTAGCTAAACATCTCATAGATGGTTTAGGTACAGTGTATCCTGGCTCAATTTAGAGGGTTGGACTAGTTGGTCCTCCTGCCTAAAGCTGATCTGATTCTTGATGCTTGTATGTAACCGTGATGGTTACACTGAGGAATTAGTTTATAAATGCATGTTGCTTTCAGTCTCTTCAAGTGATGTTGTTGAACAAACTGAAAAACAGCCCTGCTAAAGAGACTTTACAAGTGTGCATCCTGTAAGTGGGTGTCTTCCAGCAGGAGCTTAGTACAGAGAATGCATGTTGACATCTGAAACATTTAATCATCTTTGTAATTGTATCTAATGGTTACATTGTATGGTTAAAATACTGTTTGCAAATAAAGCAAAAGCCATGTCAGACTTGCAGCTGCCTTCCAAATTAGGGTTTCTGATGGTCTTGTCTAACCTGAAGTACACATCTTTTGCCAGTAGAAACTTACTTAACAGAACAGCAGAGGGTAGTTGTATCAAGTGGTAGAGGCTTGCTCTTTTCTACTCAGAACTCTGCTGTAAAGATGATTTCCCTAGTCCGTTGCTTTTACTGCATTAACTGAGTCCCATCACTGCCACCTCCTCCTTCACTGTATCAAATACAAACTCCTACCACTTCATAGCTTATCTCCAGCGTATTTCTTCTCTGAACATTGAGGTGGCGACTCCCACAATACAAATACACATTTTTAATAACTAGGATCAAATACTTTTCATTGGGTTCTTCCTCTGGACAGCTATGTAACTCTTGGCCAGGAAAATAACCATCCCAGTCCTGAGCTGCTGCTGCTGCTTTGCCCCACTAGAATAAATGCAGGCTGCTGTGTGCCCTTGTCTGGTACTAGGATGCATATCTTGAGCTGCCTTAGAAAGAATTGGAACCACTGGGCTTTTTTAAATATTGAGAGGCTTCCTCCGCCAGCAACTTCTAAAATTATTCTAGCTGTTCCAGCCATAGGGCTTAGTAAGTTAAAATACAATTAAACTGCCTTGCCTGGATCATGTTCACTTGAATTCATTTGCAAAATCCCTTTGTTTAGAGGAAGAGGATTGTATTAGTTTCATATTGGCTCGTAAAATTTGTTCCATGTAAACATCTACTTCGTCATAAGTGATATCTAAATTTGGGGAGTAAAAGACAAAGCAATTGTTGCAGTCTGCCTTCATTAGATTGGGTGTTTGAACAAAATACATACATGGTGGTGGTTAAGGCAATCTCGCCCGCTGAACGTCTGCCGTATTTTGGTAAGCTTTACTTACTAGATTAAGGAAAAATTGACTACCTGTGGCCCTGATCTGTATGACTGATAATGGGTGATTTCAGACGTTACGTGAACACGGTGAACCATGGTGAATACCCACCTGTGGTCACCGTGTCCCATACGTCTGTTCGCGGCGCGCCAGATGTTGGCCACGGTCAATCCCCACATGGGGTTCGTTTGAACCACGCTTCCCGGGCTAGCCGGGGGAAGGTCCCGGGAAGCGTGGTCAAACGGACCCCGGGCTGTGACCAAGGAAAAGTCACGTCTGGCCGCGCGCCACGGCCCGGGATCCCCGGCGGGATCCCGGGCCGTGGCACGGTCGGCCGGACGCGGCGGCCGCATTGGCCCCGCCGCCCGCCGGTCTCCTCGGAGGGCAGGCGGCGGGGTGCGTGGAGGGGGCGGGGCCGTGCGGCCGCACGTTGCGCCGCGCGGCCCCGGCCCCTCCCACTTTCCCCGCCGGGATCCCCCCGGCACGTCTGTTGTGCCGTTACGGGGTGACCCTGGCAGGGAACGAAGCCAGTGGTGCCGGTACGGGGCCAAAGGCCCGCGTAACGTCTGAAAATACCCAATGACAACTTTGCTGTTTAACTACATTAGGTATGGAATCAGATCCTAGATGGTGGGTGTATAGCAGAGCTGGGCAAATAGCAGCTTTTGAGTCCTCCGGAGCAAGAGAGCCTTCATTTTGGTTTTGGAACCTCCTGGTGGTTGTGGGAGCAGGGGGAGCATTCCTAGTGCAGCTCTTGCCGTTGCCTGAACCCACCAGACCACCTCGGAGCCAGAGCTCTGATGTGAGGAGGGAAGGCATGCTGCCCTTGCTCTGGATTTGGGGGAAGCTGTGATCGATGTAATGCATGTTATGGCTCTCAGTGATATGAAAAGGTTGGTATGCGGCTCTTGGGTTTGGGAACTTTGCCCACCCCTGGTGCATACAGAACAACATTTCTGTTGTCTGTAAAAAGTTACTTGTTCACTTTGACTAAATGTTTACTGATTTTTCTATATACGGTCTATACACGGCCATTCTAGCTAGAAACAAAGCAATCGCTCTATGCCTATTTCAGCTAAAATATGAAACTGCAAACCTTAAGGTTGATATGGGTAGCAAATTTGGCTAACATTTTGGTTGCTTTTTGATTAAAATTCGGTTGGGTTTGGAGCAGAAGCAAAAACTATTTATATCCTAATTGCACAAATGTGATCCTGCTCACAGGATGCTAATTCATTTATTACAGTTATGCAGGAATCCCCAGCAAATCCATAGAATTGCTTGGTGGTGGAGTTGGAAGGTTTGAAGATAACCAAAGAGGCTATATGGAAGGAAGCAAACTGCTCATTAGACACCTACATTGTGGAACGTTGTTATGAGTAGAAGTCTGAATTCTTTAATTGAAGAACTGTTCCAACAGATGGAATGGTCTGGCATGAAATGCTTCTGTATTCAGAACTGCTTAAGTAGAGCTAGCTTCCACTGGCTGCACAAATGCTCTGCACTCAGTATCTGATGGGACAGACTTAGTATAAAATTGTAAGTTAAGACACTTTCTCAACTGACCACCTAAACTATTTTCTTTTGTGCCAAACCAAAGGACAAATCTTTCAATAACTGCTATAAACGTAGCTTCCAGCAGTAGCTTTTGCCCAGTACAGTAACAGATTTTGTTATCTTACACTGCAGGGAGCTCTTGCAGAAGGTTTGTACCAGGTTCAGCAAAGAGAGTCATTAATACCTCATTAATCCAACAGGAGGAAGATTTGTGACTCCCTTGCCTACTGTCTGCTCATTGCTGAGGGATGGAGTAAGGTACCTTTCCTCACTTTAACAAGCTTTGGATAAGTACTGCTATCAAAGAACAAAACTAAGAACAAACCAAGACAAAGGCTAGTCCGATCCCCGGGCCACCCCGTGGATGGTCAACACAGCTGCCATTTGTTGGGCCAGTGGCCAAGACGAGTGACCTCTGGGTGGAGAGATGGCTGGAGAAGCTTCTCCTGGGCCCGATCTGTTTTGCTATTGTGGGCCTTGTCCAGGGTGCTAGGGGACTTCACCACATAGCGGGGCTGGGTGGGGCCTAACAGACAGGGGTGCATGTTAGCCTAGATTAGCTTGGCTGGGCGAGTCTTAGCCCATGTTGTGTTGCTGATGTTCTCTGGATGACATCTCAGGTAGCAACTGCCTGCCCCGTGGCAGGAGTGGGCAAACAACTGGTGGCCACTGAACTGCTGGCAGGCAGGTGACTCGCGGACTGAGGCGGGCTACTAGTTTGTTTGTTTTCACCCAAAGTAAGGGAACACCAAGGCAGGAGGGAGCTATGTGCCTGGGATCAAGATGAAAACTCATAGGAGGGGTGTGATTATGTCTGTGAGAGATGATTCTTTAGCTGCTGAAAGGTACTGCTGCTGCTTCCAACTTTAATCTTCTGAGTGTCTGTAAAACTAAAACTTTAGAGCTGAAGTCAGTGCACGTATTTGAGAACTCGGACTTTAGCCTGAGTTTCAACTTGAACCATTAGTCCTGCACGTACAAACATGTATGCAGAGCCTTCCCACACATCCTATTTTTTTTCCAGCTCAGTCCCAGGGTTAGTCAGCGAGCTATTAGATTATTTTTTTTATGAACACGTGCAAATTAGGGGTGAAGTTTACCTATTTCTCTGTCAAATCTTGACCTATTGGAGCTGTTAAACGTGAAGACAAATTGAAATTTAGTTATGAGATGCAAATTGCAAGACTGGCCTGACTTTGCATTTTTGTCCTCCAGGTTGTATTTTATATTCAAATTAAGCTTCTTTACTGAAGTAACATGTATTTGATACTGTTAAAGTATTGTAGTGTTGTTTGGCTATTGGGGGGTGGTGGTTGTTTTTAAAAGGAACTCTTGGAAATAACGACCTTTGTCACTGCAATATTTATTTAGCAGTCTAGACTCTTTTAATAAAGCTCTTAATGTAGGTATTGTGTACTGTGGTAAATATGGACCATTAATAAATTGGAACAACAATCTTGGTACAATGATTGCATGTCAAAGTAAGTCCTATTTTTTTCTCCTCCTCAGAGGTAACTACTATATATAATTTGCCTACTGTATTTGTTGTACAGAGAACGCTATTTATTTATTTTTATGGTGAGGAACCACTAAAAACTACTGGATTTATTCAAATCTTTTTGTATAATCTTGAAAGCTTTGGATTCCAAAGATAAAACGTTGATGTTTTTGGCTATTTGCGTATTCCCATTGTGAGACTCTTATTTCCCCTTCTTCCTGCCCTTGAACTCTGAAATGAAGTGGCTAGCAGTAGATATTGGCAGTCACATTACCATTATCATACAAGAAGGAAAATGAATGTTTGAGGTTGGAGAGATTTGACTATCTATATTTTTATTTATTTATTTATTTCGTAGATTTTTATACCGCCCCATCCTGCAATGATTATTAGAGATTGACTTAGACTTAGACTGTGCTAGAAAAATAGAGAGGGAACAACATTCACTCTGGTATTCACATTTTTAATTGAACGGGTTTCTCTGTTATATCTTGTCTAGACAAGGATTAAAAATTGACTTATGTCATCTAGCCAGAGCTAACTAGTTCCATCCCAAAATTTCCTGCCACCAGCTTTAGCTTTGCCATGAGCTGGGACATAATGGGACTGTTTTTAAATTTCTTGTTGATGGTTTTTAAAATATTTTTTAATTGTTGTAGTGTTGTACGCCGCCCCGAGATGCCGTAGGCATGAGGGGGTGGCTAAAAAATGCTTTTAAATGAAATTAAATAAATAATATTGCTTGTCTTGAGTAGAGATTTAGAAGGGGTTAGTTAGCTAACAAAGTCTGATGTTGCATTTGTGAACCATATCTAGACAAGTCGTGAGTTGGTGGTTCCCCAAGCTTTTTGATTGTGACCTCATTCTGAGACTTGTATACAATCCCATTATCCCAAGCTGTTAATAACGACATGCAGAGTATACCATATCAGTGGGGATCTTGACACCACGTGGGGTTCCATAGTTTCGGAGCCTTTTAGGTTGTCCATTGTAAGGGTATTTGGATATATTTCACATAGAATAGATTGGCAATAGTACATTCTGTTTTACTGAGTCCCTTACTCTTATCCCTTTTGTTGATGTTAAAACCACACAAAACATCAAAGAAACCTTAAAACCTGGTTGGGATGTGTGGGTTTTTTCCTCTTTATTTCAAAACTTGGGTTTAACACTTTAACAAAATGACCATGTCTGTGTATAGAAAACTGAGATTGAACTATTTGCTCTGTTTACTTTCTCATGAAGCACATTAAAAATGAAGGTAATATCAGTTGTGCTTCATAAATGGGTTTAGACTGAGTGAATATTCTGTTCTGTAAATAGGGGAAGTGGCTTGCTTGAAGAAAAGTACAGTGACTAATCTTTTAAAATTGGCTTCCTTAGTTTTCTACCTTTTCTGCACTCATGAGTACACTGCTGCACAATACAGTTGCACAATAAGTTTTTGGATGTCCAGTGGCTAAAATATATCCACCTTTTTAGATTATTTTTTTTGCAGAAATAGGTTCCTGCAATCGAATTTTAGAAAGTCGATGTAATATATAGAATTATGAACGGTAATATACTTTTCCATAAAGATTATTTCATATGGACTGTAACTATCGTGAGATACTTAACATCTGAAACTTTAGCTTTTACACTGGAATGGATAATCGACTGTCAGTCATTTCATATATACTAACCACGTTGGATTTGGTGGTTAAATGTATTGAACACCAGTAGTCGGGAGTGTGATTGCCGCGTTGGTCCAAAATGTAAGAGTATCCTTTTATTGGACCAATTTCTATTGGTGAGACTATGCAAGCTTCCACGCCCCACAGGGCTGTTAAGGCATTTAAGGAGTTGGAACTTCAGACTGATAAAATGCAGGATGATGCATATAAAAGCAATCCTTGGGGAAGGGTGTTCATACATTGAAACCAAATAAGAGACAGATGTTAGCTCTTAGACTGCATTTATTTATCATTTGTGTTAAATGTTTGAAATGCCATGATTATAGGAGCGCTCTAATAGTTGAGATGTGTTGCATGCTACATTATAAAGCCCCAACATTGTTTGTTCCAAAATTAGCATGATCAGAGTTAGGATTGTGAAATTTGTTGTGGACCATCATTGGGGTACATGGTTCATGCTGTGCAAATTTCAGCTGAATCCATGGATTAAAGCGGAGATATTGCAGTCTGAAAACTGCACTTTCAACCCTGATTTTTCATTGTCAGACCGTCTCGATCTGGGCAGGGTAGAGGGGTTGAGTGTTAGTGGGGAGGAGGAATTAGCCTTTTAGAAAATTAAAGGAGGCTGCCAGGGGGTGTCTTTGGGGTTTTATTTGTAAATCTGATTCATAGTTCTAAAGTTATGGGGTTGTGAAAAACCCCATGTTAGCTGGAGGGGAGGGGCTGCTTTGAAGAGTCGCGCTGCTCACCGCCTCTTCTGCTGTCTTTCCCTTCCGTGAGTAGGGCTCGGGGCAATTGTGTCTGGGGGTTTGGGGGAGTGAGGGCAGGGTGGCGCTTGGGGTGTGTGGGGTGCTTCGTATTTTAAAAAAAAAATCTTGGATATTCCATAGTTTAAAAGCCGGTTTACAAGAAGAGTTAAGGTTCTTGCAAATTCAATCATGCACTAAAAAGCATGGAAATTGCAAGTTAAGGCTCCTACCTTAACATCTGTGCAATGTTAGCAGTAAAGACGTACAATCTCACATACTGTGCTCACTTGCAACTTAGGCTTCATGCACCCACACGTGGGTAAGAGGGAGGGTTGTGCTCCCTCTAACCTGACCATCTGCATTGATGGGGTCACCATCCGTCCTGTTCTCCAAGCCCGCAGCTTGGGCTTCATTTTTGACACGCACCTCTCCTTTAAACCTTACATTGACTCTGTGGCAAAATCCTGCCGATTCGCTCTCCTCAACATTGCCCGCATTCGCCCCTTTCTATCTGTCTCCTCGGCCAAAATCCTTGTTCATGCCATGGTTATCTCTCGCCTCGACTACTGCAACCTCCTCCTTGCTGGCCTCCCTCGCTCCCACCTGTCCCCCCTTGTGGCGATCCAAAACTCTGCCGCCAAGGTCATTCACTCTGCCCGTCGCTTCGACCATGTGACGCCTCTCCTCCTCTCCCTTCACTGGCTCCCCCTTCCTGAACGTATCCTGTTCAAACTCCTGGTTTTCACGTTCAAATCGCTCCATGACCAAGCTCCCCCTTACCTCTCGGACCTAATCGCCCTACGCGCTCCTGCGCGCGCTCTCCGCTCTTCCGCTGTCCCCTCCCTCGCTCTCCCTCGCTTCTCCTGCTCGCCCAACCGCCTTCGTCCCTTCTCCCTCGCTGCCCCGCATGCCTGGAACTCCCTCCCTGCCGACATCCGCCTCGCCTCCTCCCTCCGCTCCTTCAAATCCCTCCTCAAGACCCACCTTTTCCATGCTGCCTTTCCCAATGCCCTCTAGTCTTTCCCCTTGCTCTTACTGTCAGCCCTCCTCTGCTGACTGCTGCTACCGACCACCTTGTAACCAAGCCAAGTACACGCACCTGAGACTTCGCATCCGCCTGAATGTTTGTTTGTCTTCTCCCATGTCTCTCCCACTGTCCCCTCTCCTTGTCTCCCCCTCCTTGTCTTTTAGATTGTAAGCCACAGGCAGGGACCGTGTCTGATTGTATGTTCTGTACAGCGCCAGGTTTTGCAACTGGCACTTTATAAATGTTTAATAATAATAATAATAATAATAACCGACATGAAAGAATAAAGGGCATGAAGGAGGTGAGGGGCTAGCTCAAGCCCTTGTGTCCCCAGTTTCAGTGTTGCCCCCCAACCTGCACAGGAAGAGGATTGGGGCTGAAAGACGAAGGCAAAATGTAGGTGCATGGAGCTTAAGTTGTGTGCACAATATGTGAGCCTGTACAGTGTCTTTGCTGTTAACATGGTACAAAAGTTAAGGCAGGAACCTTAACTTGCAATTTATTCCCTGCATTTTTGTGAATTTTAACTGTTTTAATTGTTTTGTTGTTTTTTATATTTGCTGTTTGCCGTCCCGGACTGCCCTGTGGGCAGGAGGGGCGAGATAAAAAATGTGTATAAATAAATTTAAAAATTCCCATGCTCTGTAGTGCATGATTTTTGCATGCAAAGGAGTTCATTGCTGCCTGTCTAGCCTCTGCAACACTTTGTCCAGTTGAGCTTTTCCAGGTGGTGAGGATGTTGGGCGGTCCTCCTTCCACCTGGAATCGGAGGTATCTAATGCCCGCTGTGACATGTTTGGTGATTATTTTGCAGAGAAAATCACTACGATTCACCACAACTTGGATGCCACACTTATTGCAGTGGGTGAACCAGAGGTTGTGGAAGCCTCGCCTTTTCTGGTTTTGTGGGATCAATTTCAGTTGGTGGCATCTGCTGGGGTGGGGGATGTTCGTGGGGCTGTTAGGGTCACCTTTTCTGAACTTGACATGTGCCCGTTCTAAGACCAGCTGGGAGATGGTGGAGCTGCTGCTCGCGGGGATGACCACTGCCTCCCTTCGGAAGGGCAGAGTGCTGTGCTTCCTCAAAGAGGCAGTGGTGCGGCCTTTGCTCAAAAAAACATCACTTGACGTTGATTCCCTTGACAGTTATCGGCCAGTCTCTAACCTTCCCTTTTTAGTGAAAGTTATTGAGTGGGTGGTGTACCAGCAGCTGCAGGAGCATCTAGACCGCACTGGTTATCTGTATCCCTTTCAGTCCGGTTTTTGTCCAGGCTATAGCATGGAAACTGTGCTTGTGGCCTTGGTTGATGACCATCGCCGTGAATTAGATCAGGGTCGTTCAACCCTGCTAATTCTGTTACATCTGTCGGCTTCTTTTGATACTCTTGACCATGTGATGTTGGTGTCTCGCTTGCAGGATCAAGCTGGAGCAGGCAGGATCGTCCTTGACTAGTTCTGCTCCTTCCTGGCTGCGAGAACTCAGCATGTGGTGCTTGGGGATTCTTCTTCATCTCCATGGGACCTCATCTGTGGTGTCCCGTAAGGTTCTATTCTGCCTCTGCTCTTGTTCAACGTGTATATGCAACCACTTGGCGAGGTCGTGAGACAGTATGGGGTGCGGTGTCATCAGTATACTGATGACACCCATCTCTGCCTCTCGTTTTCATCTGACCCAGACCTGGCAGTCTCGGTGCTTACACGATGTCTGACTCTTGGGGATTGGATGAGGGCAAGCCGACTGAAGCTGAATCCCGACAAGACAGAGGTGATGGTGGTGGGAAGGGTAGTGGAAGTGGTGGTTCCCATCATTGATGGGGTCTGCCCTCAACTGGTATTCCAGGTCCATAGTTTGGGCATGCTCCTCAATCCGCAGCTCCGCCTGGATTTCCAGGTGGGGGCTGTGGCGAGGAGTGCGTTTCACCCATTATATCTGGTGCAACGGCTTCAGCCGTATCTTTCAGATAGTGACCTGGCCACCATCATCTATGCTTTCATTACCTTGAGACTGAACAATTTCAACACACTGCAAGTGGGGCTACCTATGGTGACAGTCCTGAGACTGCAGCTAGTGCAGAATGCTGCGGCCCGTCTCCTTACAGAGATGGGTCGCCATGAGCACATTACATCAGTGCTTATTGCTCCGGGCTTTGCACTGGCTGCCTATAGTCTTCCGGGCCCGATTCAAGGTATTGGTTTTGACCTATGCAGCCTTGGCCCGATTTACCTGCGGGACCTCCATGCTCTGGAGCAGACTCTGCAGTTCACTGGGGACGCCCTTCTCGAGGTGGCCTGGTGAGCCACTATGGAGAGGGTGTTCTCTGTGGTCGCACCTAGGCTGTGGAACTCCCTTCTGGTGGAGACCCGGGTGGCCCTGGATTTCCCCTACTTCCATCGTATCTGTAAAACCTGACTTTGCTTTCCCTTTTATTGTATTTTATGGTTTTATTGTTTTTGTGTATCTTAATATTGTAAGCAGCCCTGGACTGCTTGAAGCAGGAGGGGTGAGGTATTAAATGATTTTATAAATAAGTGATTGAATTTGCAAGAGCCTTAACTCTTCCTGTAAACAGGAGGCTTTTTGACTATGGGAGGGCAATGTAAGGCAAAAGGAATTCCAATGTATTGCTTTTATGCATATATATTCTCTTACATTTTCTCAGTCGGAACTACAGACTCTATTCTTTCCTAAAGAGGGCCCCTGTATGGCCCCCAAATTTACAACCTCCCAATAACAGATCATCTAGACTACTTTGGGTGTCTTCACCTGGACACCTGACCTGCCTCACCCCGAGGCTGTCTGTGTGTTTAAAGGCAACCCACCAGATGGGGAGGTGGAGCAGAAGAGGGGCAGGCTGTGTCTACTCCAGGGTTGCCCCTCTGGCAGTGCTTCAGAAGATCCAGGAGCATTGCCAGCAGAGCAGGCAGCCCAACCTTGGGGCAGCAACCGAAAGTGGGGCTGCTGTCTGTTTGCTCAGTGGGCAGCCAGTGCAACCCTGCTCTCAGCTGGGGGTCGCCTCGGCAAGGCCATAAGATTACCCCGCAATGCTATGGTGTGGGGAGGGGCACCGCTCAGCTAGACCGTGGGCTGCGAGCGAGTAGGTGGGGGGGGCACCACTGGACCCTCTCCAGGGTCATGCTTCTTCTCCCCCCCCGCCCCATGTCCATGTGAAAGTACCCTTTGTATGTGCATTTAAAACCAGCAATGGACATAGTTAACACTTCTATAACTGAACTTTGCCTACCAGAGATTCATGCAAAATAACATTTTTATGTATCTCTTCTTTTGTTCTACCTTATTTACTTTGCCAGAAAGGACTCTGTGCTTTCTTATGGGTATATGCAATTTAGGCTAGTGGTTCTTGAATACAAAAACCTGTCAGCTGTGGAAAATGGAGATCTTAATGTTGAGTGCATCTAATTTGTGTATTTCAGGGAGAAAAACATCCATTCCTCCCTACCAAAACATGCAGGCCACTTAGAAGCAACCAGCTGGGAACCTCTGCTTTATTTTTCAACCTTATACACATTTATATATATACAGAAACTGAATATTTGAGGTCACAATGAAAGGAAAAGCCATGTTAAAAACATTTTTACAAAAAAGCAAATTATGTGCTACATGTAAACTTAAGGTATTTCATTAGCATATAGATTTGGAGAAAGTGAAAAACTTCTTAGTTTGAGGTAGGACAAACACTACCGCTACAGGGAATTAGAACAGCATTGCCTTTGGGTGAAGACCGATGTGGTGGTAGCAAGGTGCCTCCTGGGGTAAATTGCTGCAGCCGCCACTCCTGAGGCTGGCAGGAAGAGTTGTTCACATGAGCAGCCCTTTACCCATAACCCGGATTTGGGGACAGCTGTCACAGGTCACTCCACTCCCCGAGGCAGCCTGAGGAGCTGTTCACACATGATAGGACTCCCGGGCCAATGCTGCTCAGCAGGATCGGGCCCCAGGAAGAGCTGCTGCCAAACAACTGATGGGGTGTTGGGGAACCTCCATCAGTTGTTTGATGGGCTGGGCGTACACATCAAACGGCTGCTCGGGAGACCTGGAGGAGCTTGCTCGCCAGCCAGCCCACCAAACAAATAATGGGGGGTGCACCCCCTGCCCCCTAAACATCTGAGGAGTAAGGGGACTGGAGGAGCATGTGCACCCTGGCACTGCCGAACCTCAGTGGTGCGGGGGTGCATGTGTTCCTCCAGGCCCCTCATCGGCTGTTCGGTGGAGCTGGGGTGCATGCAGGCCTCCCATTAACTGTTTAGGGCCAGGGTGGCCCCCATCAGCTGCTTGGTGGGTCCGGGGTGCGCATGGGAGCCCTATCCTATGACCTTGGGGTAGGGCTCAGCGGGCACAAAACAGAAGGGAGAATATCGGCTCGGTTGGCTGGGCCTTAGCCCAGGTTGCGGCGTTTAGGGTGATAGGGGGCAAGCATCTCTGGCAGCAACAGACTACACGTGCGGGTGAGTCCTTGGCTAAAGGGAGCTAATGTCATTTCTGTTTTCACCCTTTGTTGCTTTTGCTCTTACACATTTTTGAACCTGGTTTACTCCAAAGAAAGGTCACTGCACCAGATTATATAAAGATGACTAGTTTTCTATCCTTGCTTTCCAACTCGTATGTGGCAAACTTGTGTCCTTAAGTCCCTTAGATATTGCCCTCTTTGCTGAGATTTCTGCTCCTTAAAGGGGTCAAATGACTTCATGAGTGTTCTAAAGACTGCAGTGAGGAAAATGTTTTCTACGCCAGTCTTGGAAATATGGAAGGGAACACTTCAGACAGTAGGAGGAAGTAAACTGTTTGTTCAGAGATTAGCCAAAGCGCACACTGAGGATGGTGGTTGAGGAGGAAAGTCTTTCCTTGTCCTGTGAACTCCTTCAGTGCTTGAGGGAAGGGGGCAAATAAAATCAAGTTGTGGGCTAAAACTAAGATTAAACCAAGAATTCTAGCTTTCTGCAGACCTTTGTGTGGCATCCATTCAGTCTACAGAACATCCATCAGTTTAAAAATATCCCTTCAGCAAGCAGCTATCAAAGAGAGTGAAGGAGAAGACTAAGGTAGAGAGATGCATGAAATTCTATGTGGATTAATTCAGGTGAAAGGAGGGAGAATGGATGGGATAAAAAACTTATTTTGATGTGAAAAATAAGTTTTCTCGGGGGTAACTGCCCTCTATCAGCTGTAGGAAAAAGCAAGGAAAGGGGATGGATTAAAAGGGACCATTGCTTTGGGTAAACAGTTTTCAACAAAGCACAACTAATCAAGTTTGTTTGTAAGGTGGTGGAAAGGACTGACAAAAATATTCAAACTAAGTAGGAAAGCAGACAAACTTTAGAAAAATTGTGTGCTTGTGTTCCCATTTTCTTTGACCATCTGTAAAAGTATGTCATCGATTTAATTCAAAACAATAATAGTCAACATGGGTACATTTAGTTACAGGGGAGACTCAAATGGGCGTGAAAAGCTTTCATAGCCTATACCAGATTGTAGTTGCATCTATTAGTACCACTTTAATGCAAATTTACATTATTATTTTTTTCAGCCACTAATTAGCATTGTTACATCTATATAACGGAGCCTGTTTGTGCCCACACCCCCATAAGAACAGATGAAACATCTTTTGGGATAAGAGGCATCGGCCACAACTTTATTACATTATATATACACTTAACAAGCACATGACGAAACCTGTATGTATGTAGTGGAGAGGATCCATGCTAATACAAAGCAGGCAAGGGGGCTGAGCTAAGTCTCGCCCACCTAACCCAGGTGAATTGACCCTTCAAATTCACCCCCCCTTGGGTCAGGGCAGGTTGAAGCCCCCCACTAGCTGTCCCGAGCCTGGGCTGGGGCCCCTTCTCTTAAGAAGACACCCCTCGCTCCCCGAGTGGTGCTGGTGTGCAAG
Source organism: Sphenodon punctatus (assembly GCA_003113815.1). Taxonomy (NCBI): domain Eukaryota; kingdom Metazoa; phylum Chordata; class Lepidosauria; order Sphenodontia; family Sphenodontidae; genus Sphenodon; species Sphenodon punctatus. The sequence continues at coordinate 682,119 of QEPC01015142.1, read as the reverse complement.
CGCGTCCCCTTAGCTCTTTAGGAGCCTTACCACAGCATGGATCCTACCCCGCTAACCGCCAAAAAAAGGGGGGAGGAAGAAACTTCACTCAACCCCTGTCCCCCACACAGGTATCCTGAAATGCATATGCAAGACTGCCTTGAAGTCCTCCAACCAGACAGCGTTCCTCTCCTCAGACAAACGCACGCCGTCTTCAAGAAAAAGGCCTGCATCCTGGCACACAATCCGCCCATGGTGTATCACCCGGCCTTCCCAGCGTGCAAAGAATGCCCACATGGCCCTGTTGATTTTACGCTTGGCACGCTCTATTTTGCCTGGCTGGCGCAGTGGCGTACCGCCACCTCCGGAGTTCAAGCAGATCCGACCACCATATGGAGGACTGTGGCCATGCAGCCATCAATTTGGATATGTGGGTCTTCATCTCACCAGTGAGCTCCCATGCACTGCGCAGGCCCAGGTCATTCTCCCCCAAGTGGATAACCAGGATGTCAGACGGCCCAAAGCATGCCGCCCTACTGAACGGTGAAGGCTTCAGCTGTCCCCAGCGCATACCACTGCTCCCGAACCAATAAATCCGGCCCCGCAGTCCACAACCCAGCTGGGTGCCGAAGTCTGAATTAGCAGTGTGGCATTCGGCCCAGCGCACAATGCTGTGCCCGCAGATCCATACGGTGAGCAGCTGTCCCGCACCTGAAGGTAACAAAACACAATATTGTTACAGGCAGGTAAGGGCTTACTGAGGAAGGCTGAACGGTCGCACATAAGCCGGATAAGCGCCCGATCTCCATCGGTGTATGGCCTTAATCTGAGTTACAGGTAGCCCTCCTGCGGCTACCATGGATGCAGCCCCAATTCGGAAAGAGTGTGACCCATAGTGGGATGGCTGCAGCCTCAGCGTTACCAAACCCTTGCTAAAAATTGCCTGAAATTGGAATTTGTTCAGAAACGACCCCGCCAAATGCATGAAGAGGCGGCCCTGGAGGCGCAGACAGACATCCAAGTAAGCATTCAGTGCCAAGACTGGACACACCACCCCGACGGGATCGGTGCAGCATCAATAGCTGCCCCCGTCCTTCCTGATCAGTCTTGGATCACCGAATCGTGATGGCTATAGAGTCAGGCCTTCGGGCTACATCCCGCAACTCTAGGGCGGTGCCTGACCGATCACCCTGTGAAGAAGGTACCAGCTCACTGATCCTCAGTGCTGCAAAAAATGCTGTGGAAAAAACTGCCCGGAAAAGGAACACCTCATAAGGAGATGAACAGATCTGTGGCAGCGCAGCAATGAAGTGGGCCAGTGTGTTGACAGGAAGTGGCAGACGGGCATCCCTTCTGACACCCCGCTCCTTGGCCCACCCGTCCACCGCCCTGCGGAGCCTGAAACCCGTACAGTGTGATCCACCATCCCCTGTGCCTTGCAGAAAAGGCGATAGCCGCTAGGCGACACTTTATGGTGCGTGGTGCCAATCCACGGCAACTCAAGTGGGCCGCAAACCACTCCACCGGGGTGTGTATGGGCCATTGCTCCTGTAAATCGTGGGTGGATAGAAAATTGCAGAATTCCCGGAAAGAGTTCGTGTATGAACTCCAGGTGGAGCTCGACACCGCAGTTTAATGCCCTTGTTTAATATTTGCTCCCAAGCTCCCACAAGGCCTCCGGCATCACCTCCGGGTTGGTGTCAGGCGCAAGGGAACGGAACCTTTCCATCTGGAAACGAGAGAGGGAATCGACAATATCGTTATGAACACTGGACACGTATTCAGCAGAAAAATGTTAAGGGACAAACCAACGGACCATGACTGCTGGATTTACTGAACTGGACTGGATTTACTAGACTGTTGGTTGATAACCTGTACCACTGCCTGGTTATCGGACCAAAAACATACATGGGTGTCTCAGAAGTGCTGCCCCTAGAGCTCCAAAGCCACCAATAAGGGAAAGAGCTCCAAAAAAGTTATGTCCCTGAGTTGCTCGGTGGAAGCCCATTGGGGCGGCCACTGGTGTGCACACCAACTGCCCTGAAAGAAAACCCCAAAACCTGTCCCCCCGGCAGCCGCGCTTTCCTCCACAGCGAAATCCCATTGTAGCTATCCAGGAAAGTTAGCCAGGTAAGAAGGTCCTACCTAAGGCCTCTGGATATCCGAATACGGTGGTCAGGGGCTCTTACACCTGTTGTTGCATGGGCCAGCTGGGTACAGAACGCCCTACCGGGGCCACCACTCTGCAGGTAAAGTTTAAGTGACCTAGCAAAGTTTGCATGGTCCTTAAAGTTACCTTCTTGGCGCCCACCGTGCTGCTAAACAACACCTGCAAGAATGACAGCTTCTCTAGGGGAAGACTCGACATGCAAGATTCTGTCTCAATCATTATACCCAAAAAGGAGAGCCGGGTCACTGGCTTTTCCCAGCCAATGGGATGCCTAGTTTGACTGTCACCATAGCGAACGTAGACATAAGCCACAAATACTCCTGTGAGCCTGCCCGCCTCAAAAAGAGGTAATTGTCCAAATAATGTGATATGGAAGGTAAACCTGCCCTCTCACTGCCCACTCCAGCATGCTGCTGAAGCACTCAAAAGCAGAACAGGAAATGGCGCAACCTATGGGCATGGCCTTGTCATAGAAAAACTGGCCACCAAAAGAGAAACCCAAGAGATCGAAATCCCTCGGTGAGACTGGTAGTAAGCGGAAAGTGGATTTTATGTCACATCCATAAGTGCCCCCTTTCCACATGCCCACACAATCCGCACTGCGGCATCAAAAGATGTGTGCTGCACTGAGCACAGCATGGGGTAATTCCATCTTTGACAGAACTGCCCCTGGGGTATGACAAGTGATGTATCAAGCGGTACTCCCCCTTGGGGTTTTTTGGCACTATCCCTAGTGGGGAACACCTCAGTGCTGAAATGGAGGGGCTCAGAATGGCCCCACCACCCTCCCCGCCGCCATTTCTTTACCAATCTTAGTCCACACCACCTCTTCCATTTCCCACACCGATTTCAAATTTTGCTCTAACTGGCTGACCCATGGACCCGTGTAAGGAATCTGAAAACCCTCTGAAAAACCCCGCCATAAGTAATCCGTGTCGACCTTGTTGGGATAACGCTGCAGGAGGGGACCCAGTACCTCAAGCTTGATTGACGTAGGAGCAAAACCCTGGACCCCGTTTGCCTGCTGTGCCCCGCCGTCCCCATGTCAGTCCTGCTTTGGGCCTCCACTTGAAAACCTCTGCTTCCCAAAATCGGGGTGCCCCCGGAAGCAGGAAGAGGCAGGGTGACAGCCTCCACAGTTCGCACAAGCGTGGGTGTATTTACAATGGGCACAAAAACACCCCTTCCCGTTGAAAGCCCAACATACCGACCTACCCGAGACTTGCTTCGAAGGCCCTGGTAGTACCACCCCACTCTCCATCCGGATGCCACCGAGTGATGTGGGACCATAATTTGTGAGTGTGTTGTTTCATCGTATTCGAGCCAAGCCGTCCCTCCCTGAAGTCTAAATAAGCCTTCTGAATGGTAGCAGCGTATTGTATTAACTGCCAAGCCCTACTTGGAAACCTGTACGCCACCACCCCCATATAGATATAGAAGCAGGCTGACCATTTTTCCCAAGCCCTGGGTACTGGGGGCCTTTTCCGTTGTCCCTTTACTCCTTTGTTGGACTCCATGCCCTCCTCGCCCGGGTCCTCACCGTGTAATAACACGAACATGTCTATAATTTCCCCCTTCCATATCTTTTTCCTTGGTCGCCAGGGACAGGTGATCGCCGGGCAAGGAGATGGGGATGGCATATGCGTGTAAACCTGGTGAGAAACCCGTCCACCCAGGGGTGGCTTGGGCCTCTGTGCAAACTGCATTAGTATCCCAGACAGGGGTCACAGGATTGGCATCTAACGCCAGTGCTGCTGCTTTATCCCAATACCACTGCACAGCCTGTCCATTGGCTGACAGGCGTGTTACAGCCCTGGACACATTACCGGTAACTGCAGGACCTGTGGACCCCTCCTTTTGGTTAGCCAGCTCTGACGGTATCCCGCTTGTCCCGTTAGCACCCATCGCGGCATCCTGCATCCCAGTGGCCAAGTTCCCATAGTTCAGTTCCGGTACTTCACCCTCACTCTGTTTGCCTAGGGCCAGTGACACGCCCTCCTCACTCCCATTTGGGAAGAGGATCCCCTGTTGACTCGCCTGAGTGCTGTGCGTGCATGGTCTCCAACGCAATGGCAATCCTCCTGGTTACTGTGGTGAAACGCCAGTAGGGGGGCCACTATACAGCTGAGCAACCCACCTCACAGTGTTTCTCCAAATCTCTGGCCAGGGGTTCCCACAGCTGGCAAACCCCCCAAAACCCTTGATATTCCGCTGCCACCACCCGAGTTATTCCCCAGAGGGTGTTCAAACTACTCAGGAAATGTGAACCCCAAAAGGTATAAGCCTCACAGCTTCCCAAGAACCCTCCCTGTTCCTGACACTTTTTCCAAGGGTTTCCTCCTTGCCTTGGAGACCAAACCCCTGAGTCGCCCAAGGAAGGCTTCCCTTGGTACCAAAGCTGCTGACTTCTGGCCAGATACGGAGTTTCTCCCTCCACAATAGCTTGGCCAGTCTTCCTAGCCAGAGGAGATGTGTAAGGGTCTGACACAGACACACAGACAGAAGGGTAAAAAGAAAACTTAGACTTTACTGGTACATATAAAAAGGAATAAAAGCATAGAACCAGGGGTTGATAAACAAGTCTGGTTTAGAGGAATGGTACCCCTTTGGAGCACGCCTATCTAGGACAGTATCTTGAGTAGCAGGCAGGCAAGCAATTACTCATGCAGGGTTAGTCCTCCTGGTCTGATCTCCATAGGTGATGGTTTCCCTATGGGGTCCAAATACTTGTGCTCGCTAGGCCAGTGTTACAGATTACACAACACGCACTCCATCAGGGTCCCAGAGAAGAGAGAAAATGGAGAGGGTCTGAGGCTTTTAAAGCTTCCTTCCCCCTCCCTGTGATTTGTCCAGGTAAGTCACCTGGCCCAAGTTCAAATTCCAGCTGACCCATCCAGGCCAATCAGATTCCTGTTTCCTGCTGGCTGTAGGAGATCCCAGAAGAATTCCTGGAATGTGGGGTCCTAACATGTGCTCATTTAGAGGCCTAGTAAAGGTTACAGCCTGCCTCGCAGTTTCAGGCGGGCGTCTGTGCCAGTGCCTTGCAGTTTCAGGCGGGTGTCTGTGCCAGTGGCATTTTGCCACAGTTACATCCTGCATGCTGTACCTAGGAGCACTGTCCAGCTGCTCCTGGTCACTCTGTGAAGCAGGGGTGGAAGCAGGTGGCAGGAGCCCCCGACCAGGCTCGCCCCCTTGCCCCCCCGAGGATGGGGCCCCTGTGATCTGTAGAGCCCCAGAACCCCTGCCACCAGTTAGCCCTTGTATGCGCCATAGAGACCTGTACTTCCAGAAACCGAGAAAAAAGATACGATTAGCATAGAGAAGATACATTAACTCCAGCACACTGGCAAGGGTGCGACGGTTAGCTTGCCAAATTCAGGATACAGCATGCTTTCCCCAATGGAGGAGGCTCCCCCCTCCCCCCCCCTTTGCGGTGCTCCCCATACCAACCATGCCTTTCGGCTCACCCCGCCCCGAGGCTCAAAACTACCAGTTAGTCTATCCTGAGCACTGGGATGTGTGTGTTGGGTCACCCCCACCCCGCAGGGCCCTGATCTCAGTGTGGGCGCCACCACAGTGTCCTGAGTGGCGTCACTCATTGTGGACTCCTTGCAGGCTCGTGCCGCGCCCCCCCCCCCCCGTGGTCCTTTAATATCGATCACTGCTGTGCTGACCCAGGCGGCAGGGTTCCCCATTGGCCTGCCCCGCTTGCTGCCCCCCCTTCCAGGCTTTTAGTCCAAAATGGAACGCTGCCGTGGCAACCCAGGTGGCAGCGTTCATCACGGGGTCATAGTGCCTGGTTCCCCCTCCCCTGGGGTGTAAATGCAGTGTGAGCTCAAGTGGACGTGTACGCCCCCTCCCCAAAGGAAAGGGCAATTGGAGAAGATACGTGGGTTCGCAAGCGCCTCCCCCCCCAGGAATTTAAGTAAAGGCCACCGGAGCGCCGCTGTGTTGTCTCGGCTGGTGGCGCTTTACGTGGACTCACCTGGTCTCAAGTTAAATTAAATCCCATGCACTGCCATGCTGACCCGAGCAGCACACTCCACGTGACTTCCCCTGACTCTCCCACCCCCGTCCCCCTCCCGGGGTTCAACTTAAATTAAATTAAATTGAATGCGCTGACGCCCTTAAAGTAAAGGATGCACCTTATATTAAATTGCATGCGCTGCCATGCAGATGCCGGCAGCGCACTCCATGCAGTCTCCCAAGCCCGCCCCTCCGGGCCTTAAAGTAAAAGGAATTGGAGTGCTGTGATGCTGTCCCGGCCGGTGGTGCTCCACGTGGGCTTCCACCGCTCCTCCCCTGGGGTTTAATTTCATACCTCGGGGACCGCCTCGCCCTCCACGCCGCAGAGCGATCCCTTCGGTCCACTGGGGGAGCCTTTCTGGGGGTCCCCCGTGTAAAACGGGGGGCCACAATGGAGAGGGCGTTCTCGGTGGTCGGGCCGCAGCTTTGGAACTCCCTCCCGGAGGAAGCCCACCAGGCCCCAGGTTTGTTGCCATTTCGTTGAGCCTGTAAGACCTGGCTGTTCGCCCAGGCCTTCGGATGGGAGGGTGGGGTAGTTGGGGGGTATTTTAAAGATTTTTGTGATATTTTAAACCTTGATGAATGGGGTTGTGTTTTTTAAACTGATTTTATTGGTGTATTTTTTGTTGTAAGCTGCCCCGAGATGCCATGGGCATGACGGGGCGGCTTATAAATATTTATAATTAAATAAATATAAATTTAAAGTCAATTGTTTGCGCTGACCCAGGCGGTATGCTCCACGTGGTCTGTCCCTGCAGGCAGCGCTCCACATCGGCGTGCCCCCCCCGGTGAAATTAAATCACATTTTTTGGCGCCGCTGCACTGACTCAAGCAGCAGTGAACCGCTTGGGCTCCAGGCCCCCCCCCCCTCCTCGGGTCGAAGTTAAAACCGGGCAAGCCACACGTGGGCTCAACACCCCGCACCCCCCGGGGTTTAACTTAGTTTAGCTTAAAGTGGCGCTCAATCATTGAGCGCTGCATTCCATGCCCCCCGGGCTTCTATGGTTTCTTTGGGCTTCCCGAAGGGAGTTCCATCCCCCCTGCGCGGCGCCCACTGACTCACCTGAAGAAGAGATCTGGTAATCCAGGTAAGAGATCCAGGCACCAAATCTTTGTGCATGTTCCTGCACCAGAGGGGAGAGGAAGATGCACCTGGCTGGTCCAGGTATATATACCTGGCCAGGTTTTCGCCCACCAGGTGCATCTTCTCCCGCCCCCACTGGCCCACAGTGCCACATCTCAAGAGCTGCAGGGGAGGGCAAAAGGAGCCCTTGCCCACCCCTGCACTGCCCCCCTGTTCTGGGAAGGTGGGCACAAACACGCCCCTGCTGAGGACATGGGGGTGTTCCCTTGCCTAACTAATAAGCCAGATTGGAACTTTTAAAGAAATGGTTACTGGACAAAACTAGTAAATGTGCATAAAGTCAAGAAGAGAGCTGCATTTCTGCCTTGTAGCATGTGAGGCAAACTTTGCAGGCTGTTTTTGTCAGTTGAAGCCTTCTTTACAGTAAAGGGATATGCTTTGACTGCATAGATAAAACTCTTCTGGAAGTAACCATGGTCATGTTGTTAGCTTGCACTAAATTTAAGCCAGCATTGCAGTATCCATGTGCTCTTGCTTTATTGATATGGAAAATATTTGCAAAGATTTTTTTATGTGCCTTGAAAATGACAAAGTATGCTCCTGAATGTTGGAGAGATCACACCAAGGTATGAAGAGTCTTAAAGACCAGTCCAAGGTCCACATGTGCATAAAGTGTTGGCTGAATGTGCATGCACATCCTGCACTTGGTGCACACACATCTGGATTGGGCCCTTAAATTGCAGCAAGACTGGTAGTTAATCTCAGTGCCATGTGAAAACTATTGGTGTGGCTAACTCTGTTCATCGCAATTTTATAATTATGCTAATTAAAATTGAAGTAAAATGCTGTCAAGTTCAAATTTCAAACTTATTAATACGTGACCTTTGGTCATTGTCATACAAAATATACAGTTATACCCAATTACCCATACAAACAATACCAAAGCAAAATTTAATGTAACAAATATATATAAACAAACCCTACTAAAATAAGTTAATCTTGAGATAAAAATAACAATAAAAAGTCTCTACGCAAAATAGTAATGTAAGCAAGGGGACCACCTTGCTTGAGCCACTATTTCCTATACCTATGGTCTGTTTACCCTTATCCTTGCCACATGGACCTGCCTGCTGTCATTCTCATCGTAACCAAGCCAAGTACGTGCACTTGAGACCTCGCATCTTCATGAATGCTAGACCCCTTGTCTCTCCCTCTGTTCCCCTTCCTATGTCCCTCCCCCAGCTCCTGTCTCTCAGATTGTAAGCCCTAGGGGCAGGGACCGTGTCTATTTTATTACTTTGTAAAGTGCCAGGTACACCGCTGGTGCTATATAAATGTTTGTTAATAATAATAATAATAATAACCTCTATTCCTTCCCTAGGTATTATAGTTTTCCTCGGTTTCCACCACAGCTTTATAGTCCAAAGATTTCCTCCTAAGTTCAAACACTTGGAACAGGAATTTCATAACATTGGCCGTGGTCTCAGAACATTCATCGGACAGGGCCACTTGCATACAAAAAACCTCAGTCCCCCCCGGGTGTTTATCCAAAATGGGTTGGAGGAATCTGTTGCGCAAGGTATCGTAGAGTCGGCAAGAAAACAAAATGTGCTGGGTTGACTCGGTACTTTGCTCGTCGAATGGACATAGACGATCCCCATATGCTACTCCCTCATAACGCCCCTCTAAAACTCTAGAGGGCAGGGCGTTGGACCGAGCACACACAAACAAAAACTTTTCCCTAAACGACACGGGCATAATATGATAACCTGCCATAGAACCCATGGGTGGGGACCAGAAAACGTAGTCCTGCAAATGCCTGGACCCTCCTACCTCTGTCAGGTCCATCTGCCTCTCTCTGTCTCTTAGTCTCTGTGACACCAAGCTCCGGGCAGATGCTGGGCTATAGGTGTCAAAGGAGGAGTCAGAAAATCCCATAGACGCCAGCTGAGTGCTCACTGCCTAAACGTATCCGGAAAGATCAGCCGTACCAGATGGCTCTGGGGTGCTGCTGCCTTTTTAAGCCAAAACAGTAGCACCCGTTCCCAGGCAATTGTCAACCAGGCCTGCAGACCCAATTCTTTCTAGTCTTACCACTACTGCAGGGGTACTCCACGGGTGTCTTGTTAGAGCCCTCAAGAATCTAGGTTGGACGCTAGGTAACTTCTTTACTAGGGGAGCCCAGACCTCTGCCCCATACAAATATGCTGTCTGTCTCATTGCACAGGCAGAAAGCGCTGGAGAGAAGGGAAGTAGCCTTTTTCCCAAGTGATAGGGTGCCGCCCTAGCCGCTGCTGTGGGGATGGCTCCTGGTTACTTGGGAAGTCCGGGAAGGTGCTGGAAGGGGGGGGGAAGCAGTGCCTGCCCAGACTTCCCAAATGAGCAGGAGGCAGCCCTGCAGCAGTGGCCGGGGGGTTCTCTGTCAGCTGGGGAACGGCTGTTCCCCCACCCCTCTCCAGCACATCCTGCCCTTGCCAAGTAACAGCTGTCCATGCTGGGCTGCTGCCGCAGACTAGCCTAGCTGTCGTTTTGCACAGGTGGGGAGACGGCGGCTTCTGGCTTTCAGAGTGACAGTCAGGCCCAGGTGGCCCACAGCACCAGCCCTGACTGACTGACTGGCTCACTTTGCACAGGTGCTCCCCCTGCAGTGCATCCTAGCTAGGAGCACTGGAGGGGGGTGGGGGGAATGGGAAACCTGAAGTTTTGAAATTGACTGGCACCCAGCCCCACAGCAGCAGACCAGCTTCCAGTTGATTTTCAAAGGCTACTCTTCCCTCCCCCCTCCCAAAGCGCCTCCACCTGGGAGGTGCTGGAGGGGATTGGGGAAAGCAGCACTCTTGACTTTGAAATCTGATTGATTGAGTGATTAAAACTTATATCTCACCCTTTCCCAAAGTCTCAGGGTGTTTACAAAAACAGAAACACAAATTAGTAAAAATATAATACAATTTTAAAAAGCGAAAAATCCCTCCCCCACCCAACCTCTATTCCAGCCTGCCAGAAGCTTTGCCAAACAAAAAAGATTTACACCATTTCTGGAATATGTTCAAGCTCAGGCTCTATTGGACCTCCGGGGAAAGGGAGTTTTCCAAAAGTATGGGGGCAGCAACTAAGAGTGCCTCTCTGCAGGCTCTTGCTGTGGGAGGCAGGCAGCCCTGCAGTGGCAATAACAGCCTGGGAAGACTCCCTGGCACTTTCAAAGGGCGGGCTGTACTTCCCTCAGGAGCCCCCTCCCCCATCAGCTGTTTGGCATTCTGGGTAAGCACGCCAAACAGCCAATGGGGGATGCCAGGAACGCCCCTATCAGCTGTTTGGTGGCTGACTGCACTGAACCGCCTATTGAGGGTGGGGGGAGGCAGGAGTGATCCTCCATCAGCTGTTTGGTGGCAGCTCTTCCCAGGCCCGATCCTGCTGTGCAAGCATTGGCCTGGGCATCCTGTCCTGTGTGGACAGTTCTTTGGAGCAGGGAGGGACCTGTGATGGCAGTCCCCATGCCTAGATTAGGGTTGAGGGCTGCACGTTAGAACAGCCCTCCCTACAAATCTGAGGAGTGGTCCCTGCAGTGGTTCACTCCGTAGTGGTTCACCCCAGGGCAGGCCAGGGAAGTGCCTCCTGGCCTGCACCTCTGCTGTATCGCTATCCATAGCAAGGCATGGTCACTGTTTTTAAAAAAAAACAAAAAAAAACTCTACCTTTTTAAAAAAAATAAAATCTACTTTTTTAAAAAATTGCATTTGTGTGTGTGAACCTTGAGAGAATAGGCAGGATATAAATGTAAATAAATACATTTTTATTTGTATTGGTTTTTAGATTTTTCACTTGGCAAGTCTACAGTTTCTAATTTAATCTGATGCAGTACATGTTTAACCCAGATATAACTTTGGACTCAACGTTGTTGCGGAGGATTTTAGGCCTTCGGAATTTGTCCTTCATCCATAAAGTCAGTGGGTAAAAACAGGCGTGATTTTGGCCTGGGACCCAGCGCTGTGTGTAGATATTGGCCTAGGATTGTCCCCAGGCCGTGTTGCAAGCTGTGACCTTGGAAAATCTCCGAGGTCACAGCCCAGGCTAAGGATCGCCTGGGCCAAAGCAGGCTAGCATGTCTGTTCCCGCATGGCCAGGAGCCACAGCTATCCCTCATTGGCCACCATGACTGCCTGTTGGGGGAGGATGTTGGGAGCATTACAAGGGTGAGAGCGCACGCATGTTTGTTGTGCTCCCAGGCTGTGCAGACAGCGGAACGGCACCCTAGCTACAGGCACGTTGGTTCAGTGCCCCGACCTGACCCTGGGCTGTGTCACCCACCGTTTTTTGCCCCCGGGAAAATGATTTTCTTCCCCTGCTGGCTGGAGGGCTGTTTTTACCCAGTGTGAGCTCAGCCATTGACTTCACTGGGTGGGGTGTTTGGCCTTTACATCCCTTTTTCTCAGCAGGGGGAGACACCCCGCCTCTGCCCTGAGGATATGTTTTCCTTTTCCTTTCTGAAGTCCCAGTGAGACAGCACCTCCTCCTGCCCCCCCCCCCCCAAAAAAAAACTTTTGTTTTTCAAATTGTCATTCAATTAGCTCATTAGAGAATGGAGAGTTTTTTCAGACGTTATTTTCACCCGTGCCCTGTTTCTGTCACTGAAGTCTAGGTTAAGTATTAAACACTTGAAACTCCTTTTTCTGGGACTCAACATTCATATTCTTGGCATTCCCATATCCTTTCTGTTCTCTTCCCGCCCCGCCCCCAATTATGTCCCTGATGACATCTGGAGGCTATGCAATTGGAGGTACCTGAAAAAATCTTATACAATGAACTTAACTGGCTATTACTGTAGAGATTCCTCTTATACCGACTTTGACGCTGGATTGATGGCAGTAGGGGAAGAGCGCGGGGGGACGGAGGGCCCTTCTGGTCCAGCTTTGTGGGGAGAGTTTCAGGAAGTGACGCCGGCTGATGCGGTGGATGTCTTGGCGTCTGTGAGGGCCACGTGTTGTGAACTTGATCCATGCCCGTCCTGGTTAGTAAAAGCTTCCAGGGAGACGTTGGGGACGGTGCTGGCGAGGGTAGTGAACGCGTCCTTGCGGCAGGGGAGGTTGACGCTTTGCCTTAAAGAGGCTGTGGTGCGTCCCCTGCTGAAAAAAACATCTCTGGACGTGGATGTGCTCGCCAGTTACTGACCTGTCTCTAACCTTCCCTTTTTAGGGAAGGTTATTAAGCGGGCGGTGGCGCTCCAGCTCCAGGTGCATCTGGATAGCATCGGTTTCCTAGACCCTCTTCAATCTGGATTCCGCCCCGGCTATGGCACCGAGACGGCATTGGTGGCCTTGGTAGATGACCTCCCCTGGGAGATGGATGCAGGATATTCAACATTTCTTATCCTGCTAGATCTCCCGGCCGTTTTTGATACTGTGCACCATGGGCTGCAGCTGAGGCGACTGCGTGACCTGGGGGGTTTGGACGTGACTGTTCTTGAATGGTTCCGTTCGTTCCTCTCTGGGAGGAGCCAACGGGTAGTGTTGGGGGAGGAGACATCGTGCCCCCGCGTTTTACCGTGTGGCGTTCCGCAGGGTTCGATCTTGTCTCTGCTGTTGTTTAACATCTATATGCAGCCCTTGGGGGAGGTTGTGAGAAGGTTCGGGGTGCGTTGTCACTAGTATGCTGATGATACTCAGCTGTACCTCTCTTTTTCTACTGACCCAGACCCTGCTATCTCGTTGCTATCCCAATGTTTGGAGGCTGTGGCGGAGTGGATGCAGCTGAGCAGACTGAAGCTCAATCCCGATAAGACGGAGGTGATGTTGGTGGGGAGAGCAAAGGGGTTGGTGGCCCCCCTGGTTGGGGGGGTTCGCCCTCCTGTAGCACAGCAGGTTCGGAGTCTGGGGGTGATA